>VZTF01001228.1:113152-150003 GCA_013397755.1 Cnemophilus loriae
GCCCCCGCCCCAGCACCACGCAGGGGAGGGGGCGTCTGCGGGGAGACGTTGCGGCTACCGGGGGATGGCCGAGCCCTGCCACTTGCCGGCTTCTTCCTCTCGGCGAAAACGCGGCCCTGGCACACATCCTTCCGCCGCGCGTGAGCGGGGCTGCCCCTGGCGTCAGCCCCACATCTGCTCACCCGAGCGGGGAGATCCGGGCGGCAGTTAGCGATCGGGAGACGCGCAGGGAACCAGGGAGGGGTTGGGACTGCTGCTGCCGGGCCCCTGACGTCCATCACCCTCCGGCAGCAGCACCCGGGCGCTGGGGGAGCCCCGTGTGCCCGCGGGCAGCATCCCCGGGGCAGGGACAGCTGCATGGGGCCGCGGGCAGGACCCCCCGGGACATCCCCGGGCCCTGGGACAGCCGCGCGTTCCAGCTGGGAGGCCGCAGAGGTGCTGGGATTGGGGCGGTGGTGCGGGCGTGGGTGCTCTGCCCTGCTCCAGGCAAAGTACAGAAGTACAGGGGAAGTAGCTGCTGCAGTTTCACCCTTTAATGCCAAGTATTTAACGTGGAGGTTACGGAGCTATGGAATTGTTGGCTGGAAGCTACCTCTGGAGGTCTCCAGCCCAAAGGCCCCCTCGGAGCGGGACCCATAGACACCAGGTTACATCAGCCACAGCCACGTCTTAAAGACCTTCAGGGCTGAAACGTCCCCCACCTCCCTTCAGATGACCAATGGCCGTGCTATCCCACTACCTTGGGAAGAAGATTCTCTTGGGTTCAGTCTGCCCCTCCCACTGATTCTTTAGCCATCACCCCCAGCTGTGTTGGCTCTGTCGTGTTAATAACTGCCCTTGAGTAGCTATAAACTGCCGTTAGAGCTGCCCTCAGCCGCCTTCTCGCCAAAGCAAACAGGCTACCCCTTATGCACCGGGTGCTGGACCCTCTTCTCTATGGCTCTTTTGAACGGGGGTAGGGAATTGTTAATAACAGGGTAAACATCTTCTTTGTGATAGTTATAGGTTGCTTTGCTACAGAAAAGGGGATCAGGATGTAGCTTATTTTTAGGATGTATTCCTGAAGCGTTAATGGGGACTGGGAGCCAGAAGAAGTGTCTGGGTCATCTTAGTCCAATGTCACCTCACAGCAGCTGGTACACACTGCTGTTCGCGGCTGCCCCAGCCGAACCGAGTGTCAGGACTCCCTTGGGTCCAGAAAGCCCTTTTTTGTCCCTGGTGGAAACATTACCGGAAAAGATAGTAGGCAAACAGACCATGGGAGGGAGCAGGGCGCGAGGGTCCTGTCTTCTGTAGAAGCACCTGGGTTGAAGGATGCGGTGGGATAACAGGGGGAGGGATGCTGTATTTCTGACTTTCATCTGTGTGAGCAAACTGCAGGCCTTGCCTTGCGGGGACAAGGTCTCTCAAACCCACACTGAGCTCGTTTCTGTGAGTTTGTGTAGTTGGGCACGCTTGTGTCATCGGAGCTACAGACACTTCTATGCTGGGCAATTCTCTGCTACTGCAGCAACTAAGGGGAGTAACAGGGGTCCCGGATACAGAGAAGCGATGCTGGAGAAGATGCACTTCAGCTGCTACACCTGGCCGTCTGTACATGCACAATATTGCCTCTCTCTCTGTTTACACAAAGAGAAATTCAGGATTACAGTCCCGTTCGTGTCAAACTAAAGGAAACTAGCAGGACAGCATTTGTACCTTCCCGGTCTGATTCCCCAATAACCTCTCCGTGCGCTATTTGCATTTCAATGGCTTTCCAAGCCTCCGGTGATTGTTGGGGGAGGAGGCGGATAAAAAGACTATTATTATATTAGCGTTGGATCAGCTTTAGCAAGCCTGAAGGCATGAGAGAGCATCGTGCAGCTGATGCAACCCGTGACAGTATATTGTTTGTAATTCTGTGTGAGCCTGGCGTGTGCACCGATGCCTGGGAGTTGATTCATAATTACAAAGAGATGTATGAATGTAGCTTTGAATGGGCAGGAAGGCAGCAGCAGTGCTGCGCTCCGAAGCTGGAGGGAAGCAGGGTGGTACGAACCAGGAATTCATATTGGAATCATGCATCTGGCTAAACCCTCTGGTATGCAAAGGTGCCATCCCTGTCTAGTTATGCCCAGCTGTAGCTGGGGCTGTGTGCAGCAGGCACAAGTTGTGTCTTTAAGGAGGCTGAGCCCAAGGCAGCTGGAAAGCCTGGGGCCCGGCCAGCAAGTGACTCAGCATCGCCTGACCTGTGCCTGGGAGCTGAGGCTATTCTTGGTTTGGTCTGTGTTTAAGGCCGCTGAGTTTAAATGCTTCCAAATTGTACCACAGAGGATGTGTTGTATGGCTGGAGTCTTGAACATAGCATGTTGTCCAGGGCTGCAGTTCCATCTGCCCATCAGATCACTCGGAGCTCGACGGAGCTGTGACCTTTCCATTTTCTTCTCTTGAGCTAGACTGAAGCTGTAATCTTTAAAAAGCAGAATCAACAGTCATCAGAGAAACTTTACGTGGAAAAATATACTCACTTTCCATTATATTTTAACAGGTGTTATTCTCGACTCTTCTTGCTGCCATTAAAAATCTGCTCCCTGGGCTTAGCACGATTTTTTCGAACTGAGCGAAAATATGGGAAGGGGAAATGCTGATTGGGAAAGGTAATACTGGATCACACAAAATTCTGATTTAGAATCTTTTTCTTCCTAAATCAATTCAAATAATTTAGCAGGCTCAGAACATGAAATCCGTTAGATCTCAGAACCCCTCACAGGCACAAATCAATTACCCTCGGTAAGTGATGGACACATAAAAAGCATCAACTTAGCTACTACTGAAGTGCTGCTGTTTTAAAAGCAGAACGAGCTGTCACGTAGCAATGCACAGCCTTGCCACACAGTTATCTGGGATGGAAAATGAAAATACACAATTTAAAGCAAGTAATTTCAGGGGCTGAACTACATTTCTATCTTAGTCTATCTCCTGCATGAGGTATTGTTTTATGGCACTATTTTCAAATACAACAATTCTTTTTTAAGTAAAAGATTTGCTAATTTGGGGGGAGCTTTTAAATTCTTTGATGAAGCTAGAATGCATTTGGTCAAACTTTCTAGATGCCTTGTTTTCTAAAGTCTTGATTAAAGTTATGATCCAAGTGGTTCTTTAAAAAAAAAAAAAAAAAAAGGCAAGCAGTAGTATGAGATGGCAGCTCAGCCGGCGCCACCCAGCAGCCCGCGGCTACAGGACTCGAGGATATTCCCGGGCTCTTCAGTCACAGCTGCATCACCGTGCAGAAGGAAGCAGTAGGTTTTCCTAGGCAATGGGCTGGCGGGTCGCCATGCTGCCGGCTGTGGTCCTGCACCAGAGCTGACATCCAGAAGACTTTTCTCCTCCAGTGCCAGCAGCTGAGCGGAGGGAAGCGGCTCGGGGGGCTTCGGGACCCGGTTCACCCAGCCTGCAGCCTTCTGTGCTGGCTGCACGGAGTTGCCTGGTGGAAGTCACGGCTGAGTAGAGCTCCCTGTAAACAGCCTTACCTGCTCCTCACTGCCTGCCATGTGTCGAGTACTACTCACTGTAACCCTCTTCCCAGAGAGCCTCCAGTCTGTTTCTTTGCAGAACCGGTGCATTGGGGAATATTTGTACAAACTAATTGTAAGTCTGTCTGTTCTCTGCCAACACTAGCTGTCTAGACTCCTGCTATAATCAAAGGTGAGAGGTAGGTTCCTAATTACAGTGACTCACACCCTAAAAGATCCCTTGTCTGTATGGAGAGCACGGGCACCTTACATAGGTGGTTAAAATGGGTCTGAATGTTCCTTGTTGTGTGCTGGGTCTACCGGGCCACTGCAAACAAATGCCTCACCTTGTGTAAATCAAATGCTTCAGCCACACTCTTAAAGGAGAAATGTTAGTAGTACGCAGATGGAAATTAACTAGAGAGTGCATTTATTTTTGGCCAGTCCCCTGGGAACACTTGCCAAGCATTTCCTCTCATTTCAAACCTGGCTGTTCCTGCTGAGAAAGTCTGATGGAGATTCAAGTCTGGGTCAAGGTGAGTGCCTGGCTCTTCATCAGCTGTCTGTGCCATTTAAAAGGGAGAAAGGAAAGGAAGTCAAGCAGCAGACTGGGTGTGAGGAGTGGTGTGCTCCTGCAGGAGCACATAGGAATGAGAACAGGACTGCTTGGGTATGGTTTATGTACCAATGAAATGCACCTGCTGGTCCCCGAGCATCCGTGTACAGTTTTAGAATAAAAATGTTGAAACATAAATTAAATAGAGAAAATTAATTCTGGCCTCATTCATTGCAGGATGACAGCCAATTGCTTAAACCAAGGGGTTTGTGGGCCTGCTTGATACCAGAGTGAGCATCACGAGCCGTGGTCCCTGCATGAAAGGTTTCTGAGAGTCATTAAAGCTGTTGTGTGGACAGGCTCAAGCATCGATGATGGAGACTTCAGCATCAGGTGGACCAGGCTCTCCCCTTCTGTGGTGTGGAGTGTGCCCAGGGATGTGGCTCACAGGGTGCCAAACAGGAGCTGGCATGGCCAGGCTGCTCCTCTCCCGCTTCCCAGCACTGTGTCTGGGAGCGCTCTGGTCTGGAGTCAGGCTCTGCTGGCTTTTGTCAGAATAACTGTGATCTTCGATGGAAGGATGCTGGGGCATTGAGGTCAAATCACATCTCTTGCAAATGCCTTAGAAATTCATATTTGTTCTCTGGATTCCTGAAAAGCAGACAAACCTGGTGTTTTCTGTGTTTTCTGTTTTTTTTTGTTGTTGTTGGTTTTTTTTGTTTTTGGTTTTTTTTTTGGGTTTTTTTGGGGTTTTTTTTGTTTGTTTGTATGTTTTTTTTATTTCCACCAGAGACAGAAATTGCTGGCTGAGAATCTGAAGCCTGAACCCAGAAAAAACATGTCTCAAGAAGAAGTGTAACTGCTCTGGCCAAGTTTTTTGTTTTCTCTTAGCATACTCCAGAAGTCTGCAGAATCCAAGAGAGGCTACAGAGTGTAAGGTGATGTTCAGTGGATCAATTAAGAGATGTAAAAAAGCTTTTCTGCCTTTCCCAGCAGTTAATAACTTCATTGCACGGAACTTAGTTTTTCAGACAGGCCTCATGTGATTTTTGGCCAACTGAGGTGAGGACTGGTGAGGAATGTTCATAGTTACAAATGGGGAGATTTTTTTTAAGGGAAAAACCCCAAAACCCTCAGACAAAGAAGCTTGCTTTCACCAAAGTCTTTGTTCCTGTTGCTGAGAGTGTGCAGTATTACCTGAGGTAATAAAACAGTGCATAAAGCAGCCTTATTTGCACTGAGAAGTGTGGAAATTGGAGTAAACAGGTAGTGTCAGGGCAATCAAGGTGTTTGTGTGGGATTTTTCCCTCAGACTGGACAAGGGTGATTTATGTGCCTGGGTTGGTATAATGGCAAAGAGCGGGTACAGCTCGGGGCTGACACTGCTTGGGACGAAAGTGTGTTTGTTGCCAAATTCTGGATGCTGGCTCTTGCAGAAGAGAGATGAGTCTGTCTTCTTGGCTCCTAAACCTAAGGGAGACTTAGCACAGCTAAATTATACATGTTCCTTGGGAAGGCTTTTGAGGCCAAAACCACTAAAAAACCCAGACTCTTTCATCTAAATACAGTCCTAGGAAATTACAATAGTCTCAATCTAATATGCACTCTCCCTTGGACAACGTTATCCCTCTTTTGTAAATAAGGGTTTGCTTGTTTACTTATCCTTCTACCTGTAATGGAAAAGTTCCATTGAGTATAACAAAAGTTATGTACCAAAAAGGAAACTAACATTCCTGAAACCCAAGAAGTTTGGGATTATTCTTAAGTTGCATGTGGGTAGTTTGTTTGGGTTTTCTTTAACTACATCACAAAATTTTGTAATTGGGCAGTGATTTTCTATCAAATATTGTTACAGGTTCAAAGCCCTATTGAAAAGCATTCATGTGTCAGGTTCTTTCTCTGTGAATCTTCTGTAAATGTGAGGGAGTTAAGAACCCCAAGTGCTGGATAGGGGAAATTCTTCTCGGACCAGTGCACAGATGTTCCCTTGCTGGAACCATTCCTCACCACAGGCTGGTGATCTCTACCACATTAGCTGGATAGATATGAATTTGATGTTTTTAACTTAGTATTATGGGGATAATTTTCTTTTCATCAAACTCTGGCGACAAATGTTATGTGCTGTTACATGTGACTTAAAACTAGGAAAAAGAGATAAAATTCAGGCCATTTTTCCAGAGCTGCTGTAGTGCTTGGGCTGGTCTGCACCATACAGAGTCTGTGACCTGACCCCTGCTCGTGGCCCTCATAGTGACATGAATGGAAGGGGTCACTCAACCTGCTCTTGGATGAGGTTATCTAATGACAAACCCAATTGTTTCTACTACTGATGCCGTAGAGGGGATCTCCAGGTGCAGCAAAACTCCAGGGCTAGCAAAAAGCAGAGCTGGTGGGTGTTTAACTATTGACTTACTGAATAGAGAAAAATCTGACACTATTTTGACATATGCCTGAAGTGATGCTTTCTTACACTCATTCGCCTTTGAATTTTGTTCCTGTCTTCATTTTAACTCTTTTCCCTCTTGCTGTTGTCTTAATGCTTTCCTTCTCCCCTTCTCTCCACCTATATTCCTTAACGTCTTCAAGTTTTGGGGGAAATTAGCAGCCTTGTTCCGTCCAGTCCTGGTCTGCATCCAAGCGGGGTGTGTGCAGCAGTAACAAACCTGCTGAGATGCAAAAAGGCAAAGCTCTCCAGCAAAGCGGGCTGACACATCAGGCAGCCCTCCAGCTGCTGGGAGGTGATTGCAAAGTATAAACCCTGCCCATAGTGGAGAACAGAAACAACTCCTCGCCAGCACAAGCCTTGGCAGAAAGCACATGAATGCACACATGTATTCATGTCTAACGCAATTCCACTGAAGTTTTGTCCTCTGCTTGTCAGTCCAGGTGCTCTGGGCAGGCGTAGAAAGGAATGGCGCTAAACATCTGACAATCAAAACAGACTCTTATTGTTGGATCATAAAATAACAAGCAGCTTTCATGCCCAGACAGAATTCCCACTGATGTCAAAGGTTTTATTTCCACTGAGAAATTGGTAAGCACAGCAGATTTTGGAATATTATCAACATTAAAACAACAGTCTGGACTGTGTTTTCCCTGCTGTTGTCATATGAAACATTTAAGGGTGACTATAAGTGTAAGTCTCTGTTACTCTTTTATTTTGTTCATTTGATGGCAGAATCGCTGTCTGCTCAGTTAATTAATTTCTCTTGCTGTGCTTGGGTCTTTCACACAACACTGGGGAAAAAAGGGCCTTCAAGAGTAAGACAATGTAGCATAAACCCACAAAAGTTGTTAGAGGGACCCGGGGGAGGTGAGAGGTTGGAAAGACAGATTTATTGTTTGAAAATGGTTTTCCTGTAGAACGCAAGTATGTGTCACTACAGAGTCACTGGTCAGAGCAGCTGAATGGCAGGAGTTTGCCTGACCTGCTTGAAAACCCATTATAAAATTCTGTGACAATTCACTATAAATAAGTTCATAAATGATGGGGAAGCTGTTTCTCTCCCATTGAAGGCTGCCACACCTTTTTACCACTGGGATGAGATTTGTGCTGTCTCCTGCAGCTCCACTCTGGGAGTTCCGCTGGCTCCTTGGGCTCCATTCATTCCTGCTGTGGTCAGGCTGTGAGCTGTTCCTCACAGGTGAATAGCACTGATGATAATTAAGTTTCCATTCCCGCATCCTGAGCCAACTGCAGAAATGTAAATATTGTTACTGCTGTTTTACAGGTGAGGGGAAGACGTGTGGGGAGGATATGATTAGTCTGGAGAGCTCAGCCCCGTGCTCTCACTGTGAACTGAGCAGCTTGCACTGAGGGGGAGACCTGAAAGAGGCTGGAGAAAAAGACCCCCTGTGTTATTGCTGCTCTATGACAGGCTGAGGGGCCCAAAAATCATAGAATGGTTGGAAGGGACCTTTTAAAGGTCATCTAGTTCAGCCCAAACATCAGGTGGTTCAGAGTCTTGTCTGACCTGACCTTGAATGTTTCTAGGGATGGGGCATTTACCACCTCTCTGGGCAATCTGTGCCAGTGTTTCACCACCCTCATTGTAAAAAAACAACTTTTCCTTGCATCTAGTTAAAGTCAACTGTTTTAGTTAAAACCGTTACCCCTTGTCCTATCACAACAGCACCCAGTAGAATGTTTGTCCCCATCTTTCTTGTAGCCCCTTTAGGTACTGGAAGGTGTTTTAAGGTGTCCCTGGATCCTTTTCCCTCTGATCACCTTCATGGCCCTCCTCTGGTCCTGTTCCAGCAGGTCCATGTTCCTATGCTGAGGACCCCTGAGCTAGACAGAGTGCTCCAGGTGCTGCTTACTTCCCTCTGTGCAGAGCACTACTATCTTTGATTTATGTGTCTTAAATCTGTTGCATATCTGGTGTTGTGGGCAGTGCACCAGAGCCCAGGCTGGTGGGGCTCTCACAATGCTCTTTCCAGCTGTTAGATCCAACACTTACTGCAATTCTTTCCTTCTCAGCATCTCTCCATGGCCTGGGACAGTGCTTGGCCCCTTGCTGCTGGTTGCATGAAGACTATAAAATGGTCTGTGTGTCTGGCATATTTGTGTGTGTTGTGACTCCTTGGAAAAGCTCAGTGCTTTGAGCCTACTGTCTTCCAGATGCAACGTCTACCATGCCTACTCCTCCCTACTCCTCCCAGCGGAGCCAGTGCTGTCCCTGGTGGGAGTGTTTGCTACATCAAAGCCCAGTTTGAGCTGCAAGCAGATGATTTCTCTGGTATATTTACACTTGTAAAGGAAGCGTAGAAATTTTTTTTTCCCCTTGTAAATATCACGGCGCTTCTGTTGCTTCTGTGCTTGCCCATCTGTGCACCATTTTCACTTGTACTGACTCATGTTCACAGAGTAGTAAGAACTGTCTATAAGTGTTTTAATTTCTTAGAGTGGGCCCATTTTGCTTTCTCGGTTAGCTCGGAGGCAGATGAGTGCTGGGGTTTATTTTTCCTGATGACATCTCTGGACCCTATTGCATTGGTAAAATTTTAATGAAGTAATTTTCACTTTTCTGTTCAGATTTTTCAAGACTTCCTGTGCTTCTAGGGTTTGTTCTCTGCAGCCAGTTGTTGTTTCTGCCTGTTTTCTGCATGGCAAGAAATCACTGGCTGTTCACCTCCTCTGAAAGTAGATACAACATCTTTAGCCTGTCATGAGGTTTCAAACTTCAGATATTCCCAAAGAAGGAAACTTTCGGTTGTTCGTGCAGGTTGCATTCAGCCCCCTTGCTCTGCTCTTTATCATGAGTGATCACGTACTCATTTTCTGCACCTCTGTCTCATTGTAGAACAGACCTCTGTAGAGACACCTCTGGCTGTTTTCAGAGTAGATAGAAGCTACTTACTGAACTGCTTTCGAACATTTTCACTCATCTTTGCTGCTCCATGTGCACCCAGGGTTGTCTTCACTGCCTGCAGGGCAGACCTTGCTCTGTGGCTGGGCTCATCACAGGCTCTTTTCAGTATCTGCTTTTCCTGTGTTCACTGAGATGTAGTGTCTGTGTCCTGCTCAGCTTGACCTGCCTCCAGCTCTCTTCTGGCCTGGTACCTCTAAGAACTTGCAACCAAAGGGCACATTTGCAGTGAAAGCTCTACCAAGCCCTGTAGCTGCAGGAGTATCCTTGGTCTCCATTGGATTCTGTGTGTGTGTCCCCTCACTGGTATGTCTGGCACAGTGGGGCACCAAGCTTGCTCAGCACTGAGGGTAGTCAAGGTTAAATATATAGGTATTTGTGTGTGTGTATACACACCTAGATTTGTTTATATATATTTAAGTCTGAGGCTGAAAACAGCCAAATTATGATCCTTCTCTCCCCCTGACAATATGAAGAGATGTGTTTCACAACAGTCAAGTCTGCCAGTATTTCAAGGTGCTGCTTTTAGAAGCATGGAGTTGTGAGAACATTTCAGCAAATTATAAAAAGATCCTTTTAACAGGGGCAAAAGAGAGTCTTTTTCCTTAAATATATTCTTGGGAGAGACTCAAGCCTTTTCAGCCTAAATGAAAGAGTTTAGCCTGAGGCTGAATCCAGCTGGAGAAAGTTTCAGCCTAAACAATTAATTATAGATTAAGTTATGAGCAACCAAAACTGGAGTTTATACAAGTCACATGTAATTACGGTGGCACTTTCAACTCTGGGACACTGGCACCGGTGTCAATGCAGGTTCTTGGGTGACTCTCTCAGGAAGGACTTGCAGAGCTGTGATAAACTCCAGCCTGCTTTTTTGAGGGAATGGGAGCAAACATTCCACATCAGAAATAATCTGCTGCTGAATTAACTGGTGACTTTCAGAGCAGTGTCTTGTCCGTGTTTGGAGTTTACCCAGGGTCAGGTTTATCCAGGCTATTATGTTCCTGTTGCACGTGGGAGGGTGTAATGAAGAGGGAGCCTCCTATGACAGGGAACAGCTCAGGCATGAGGAACTGGGATGGCAGAGAGTGATGGGGCTGGATCCTGCCAGCAATATCTCCATCCGAGCAAGGCTTTCCTGGGAAACTGGAAGGTAACTTCCTGATGATGGAGGTTGTCTGTTGTAAAAGAAGCTCCTTGCTTAGCAGGGAGAACACACTGAGAGTGCAAGTGTGTCCTGAAAGAATGAGTCCTCATGGAGATGATCATGCCACACACAAAAGTGTTTTAGAAGTTTGCACATGGGGCAATATTCTTGACTCTGGCTGCTAAATTGAGCTGCTTGTGAAGCCTTTCAGCAGTAGAGGTAGTGCTGACGAAGAGTCATCTTTGGTGATGAAAGGAGTGCAGGTGAGAGGAAATTTTGTGGGAGGAGATCCTGCTCTGAATTTCTTGTGGAAACCATAATTATGTGATTCAGTATAGAAAGGTATAAGGGTTTCCAGTGAAAGCTATGAAAAACACTTCAGGAAGCAGCCTACAGATGAGGCTGCTCATTCAGACCTTATCTATTCATGTGGGAGCATGGAAATCTTAGCACTCTGCCTTATCTCTTCTCCCCCTGGAGATCAGTGTTGAGAGAGTCTGACCTCTCGCTTACCGTCTCAAATAAAACCTGGTGTAATAGTGGCTTTGGCCATGCAGTGCCTCAGTCACTTAACGAAATAATCTTTTTCCCTGCTCTTCTGGGTAGAAATACGTCTTGCCCAAATACCACTTAAGTAATACCTGGAGGATAGCTGTAACTGAGCAGAGCTGTGGCAGAAACATCCTCCCTTACTCCCTGCAGGCTTTCCCTGCAGATGCAGAGCTTGAGATGTTTAAGGCAGTGGAAGTTTGTCTCTCTCACTGGGACAGTTCCTATGTTGTTTTTGAAGAGGATCCCTGTTTTCCCATGCTCCTGGGCTTCTGCAATTCCCTGCAGGTTTAAATTAACTTTGAATCAATGTTGATTAAAAGCAGTCAGTGCAAGGAGAATCTCAGATCTGGAATGGATGTTCTCCAAAAACAAGGGCAGCTTGGTGCCAGCACAGGGATATCCATACAAACAGCTCTCAGCCAGAGCCAGCCAGAATCTGTTTTGCTTTCTCACACAAGGAGCTGGTATATTTTAAAAGATATCAAGCAGTAAATGTGGCAAAGGGGAAAAATTGTTACAGACTGTATTTGGCAGAAACCCAGCAAAGATAAAATACCATACGTTCTGTGCAATGAGCTCCTACATAAATGATTAATTCACTAGAACACAGCTGGGGTCAACATCTTCTATTTGAATAGCCCAAAGTTATGCAAATATTTTTATGTGGATTTTCTAAAAAAGGGGGGGAAAAGACAATATATTCTATTCCAATAAAAAGCTGTTTATCTAAGTAACTTTTAAGAATCAAAATCCCACAAGAACAGTGTCACCTTGTTATACACATATATACAGCAGCAAATGACAAGATATGCCCTAGAGATGCAAACTCTGAAAAGATTGCTTGTTTTCCTTTGTTTTGCCAGCCAACTCTGTGTTACAAATTTTGTGTTGTGGAGATCACCCTATTTCAAAATATCAAATTGCTTATTAAAGAAACTACTCAAGGAAACTTTCCAGTAGAACAATATATGCTGTGGGATAATAGTAGTCACTATTTCTTTAATGAGTTTCTTGCCTAACCAGAATTTCTCACAATACATTAAGTGCAGCCATTCAGTTAGATTATTATGAATCACATGTGTATTATTTCTGATCCGGTATTAACATAAAAACTTCTGATGAACCATAGTATTACAAAAACAGGCCTAGTGTGTAGAATGGCAATATCATTCCTGCTGCTAAAAGATTGGAAATGAAGGTCCTTATGCAGCAATACAATTTAATGTGTTAGTTTCTAGACTTAATTTGCAAAGGTGCTGAGAAACTACGGGTCCAGCTGAAGCCAAGAAGGGCAGGGTGTCTCTGGATGGTCAGGTATGTCAATCCACAGCTTGAGCATTGCTCTGCAGTGCAGCATTGCTTTCTGTGGGATCTGAATCAGCAAAAGGTCACGGGAGGGAGAAACCTTTCTTGGTGGTGTTCTCGTAACATGGTTGGTTGAGAGATCAACTGAAGGTTTTCTTAAATACTTGTATTTTGCTATAGTGAAGTAATTTAGCAATGTCATCCAAGGAGACAGTGTGTACAAGACCTGTGAAGTGATGCAGGTAGATCAAGTCAAGGAAAGAATAGTTTAGTTGTGTAGCAGAGATAAGAGCGGAGAACATAAGAGACCTCTGAAATCCCTTCTTCCCCGTTCTGTGAGAGTATGGTGGTGAAAATACTCCTTTCAGGGTCTGAATACAAGCTGACATAATGAGGTGGATTTCCAAAAAGGTGGATAGTTTTTTCAGTGCCTTGTTTGTGGTATCTAGGTGCCTCATCTGGTATTCTTGAAAATCCTTCCTTCCTTCTAAAGAGCTTCTCTAGTGTCTATTTTATTTTCTGTGGTGAACAAGAATAACTCCTTGATCTCAGCTTTTGCATTTGCAAATAGCCATTCTTTGTATTCCCTTCAGATGAAGAGAGCAAACAACTATTTAAAGCAAAGAATGCAAGAGCTTGCAAAGTATAAAAGTGAGCTTTTCCTCCTCATATGTTTGGAGAGGTTACCAGGCATTAGATAAGTAGTCCTTGATGAGTCCTTGGTTTGAATTGTAGTATCTGACCACACAGCCACATTCCACCTGTGGAATGATTGTTCCCCATCTGCCTTAAAAATCTCTCTTGTAGCCTCTGAATGATTTAGCCTTTTCTTTATCATCAGATGCAATGATAATGGTCACGTTAGGATAATGGCTTTGGATGGTTCTTCCACAGCAGGTCCTCACCCTTACACTGGTTACCATGACTCTTCAGTCATTGGAGCCAGACTTGGCTCTAGTGTATAACAGGCAAGCCAAAATCTCGGTCCAGTCACTCTGCCCTGAACACTTCCAAAATGTGGGTTGGATGTAGATTCTCTTTACTGGGCAAATCATTAGTCAATGTTTTAAGAAGCAAATGAATGTTGATGGTGGGACTTCTCCATCACAGAAGATAAATCAGGGAAGCAAGATGGGAAGGATCAAAGATCAGTATAGTTGTCTGCCCTCACTGGAGCCATCTTGAGGTGGCTTCTCTCCTCTCAGGCTGGAAGGCAAAGTATTGGATCTGAGAGTTACTGGTCTGGGAAGCTGTTGACACCTGGATGGTGGAAAGCATATAGAGGAGAAGTTGGTGAAGGGCAGCAAGGGGCTACAGAGTCCCTCACCACTGACCACAGACTACCTTGTTTTCCTTTGTTTGGTGATGGCTATTCCCACACTGCCTCAGATGCTTTCCCCTTTCCTGCCTTCCATAACATTGTTCTTTGCATCTCAGTGGATTTATTCTCCTCCTTATCTAATTTTAATTAAAGCTCCTATCTCCCCCCACCACATAATCAACTGAAGAAAAATGAGCTGGTAAGTCATTGTTTTTACCACTTTGGCAGCAAACAAATGTTATGTCTGGCACACTCGGCACCAAGTCAGAAAATGAATCAGCAGCTGTTGTGACAGAAGCTTTTTCCTGAATGGGGAAACAGAGACAAAAAGAAAACAGGCCAGGGGGAGGTTTCTGCAGTGGGCACTGCCAGCCCCCCATCACCATGAGGAATGTCTTTGCCTTTTGCTGGGGAAGGTGACCCAGGTGCTCGAGAGGCCCCCCTCACCCTCGGCATGGGGCCAAGAGGAACTGTTTTGTAACTGGTGCTGGATGGGCTCTGATGCCCGTGGCTGTGCCTGGGAGGGGAGCAATGAGGTGGGGTCGTTTAGGGAAAGCAAGAGTGACCCAAATACTTGCAGGCCTTCCTGAAAGCCTCACCTCAGCCAGGCAGGCAGTGCAAGTTCATACAGATGCATTGAACATGAAATACCTATTTGTGCCTGGATGGCTCTATGGCATGGTTTGTTTTGTACCCATACATCAGAAAAGGATGAAATATTTCTTTGTGTCTGGATGGACTTGGATCATATTGAATTGTTTTAAGCAATAACCTTGCATGTATTATACACAGCATGCTGTGAGCTGCAAGGTCTTGGAGTAGAGAGTGGTTTATGGTACTCCTGATCACCCTCATCGTTTTGCTTTATCTAACGGTTAACTTCTCATAAGGGCTGAATTTGCCTTGTGACCTTTGGCATCTGCTTATGCTTTTACACCAAACATTTGGGGGTACGTGAAAAATGCTTTTGACTAATATTACAGTCTTGTTAATATATTGCAAACTATTTCTACAGGAGCAGCATGAAAGTTTTATCTGCTAAATAAATATTGCTGGGCTAAGCTAATAGACAGAGTAGGTCTGGAAGAATTACCACCATGGAGCAGGCACAGGGTCCAGCTGGAGAACTCTACTGTTCAACTGGATGACGATCAACATTGGAGCTACAGCAGATTTGTCTGAGGCAAAGAACCAGCCTCTGTCTCTTCTTGGAAAAGGGTAGTTTTTTGCTAGGGTAGTTTTAAAGGCAATAACAGACAACTGAGCCAGCTGAGCTGGTGACTGCAAGCTGCATGGCTTCAGTAAAGTCCAAAGGGCCAGTGTGTGGTTGCTAATCAGGGCAGAGGTTGTCCTGGGTTTCTGGAGACAATTGTCACACTATTTATAGCTCCTTTCATGCCAAACAGACAAGCAATATGTTTGTGCTTTCGCTGTACCTATAAATTCCCTCCTTACCTATGAAAATCATGCCCACCCTGTCACGTGCCATATGGGTCAGAGCAGGGGTTTCTTCTGTGACACAGCTGGAGGGACCCTCTTTACCCCTGGTTTCCTCTTGCTGAGTATACAGTGTTGTTCATAGTGCAGCACAAGGCTTCACCATGCCACAAACCCCTCCTGGTTTTGGTTGGGTTTGTCCAGGGTGGGATGGGCTGGTTTATGTTAGTATGACAGAATACAATGATTATGAGAAGAATAAAGCTGTGGGTCAGGTCTGTCTGACATTTTGTGTGTCGACTGACAAGGTTTTCGGTGAAGCTGTGCGCTCCAAATTTCCCTTTCAGCTCCCTTCACACCAGTCCCAGCTCCCTCATTCTGATCCAATGAACCACTGGTTTGTCTGCATCATAAAAAAAACCTCAAGTCATGTGAAAATACTGGGCACAAAGCACTCGCAGCTCCTCTTGGTCACCCAGCCAGAGGAGGAGAATGTGGTACTGAGGACCTGTCCCACAGCAGTCACAGAAAGGTGTCTTTATAGAGATTTGTTATTCACTGATGGAAGCACTGATGTGACAGTCACAGCCTCAGACATGCCAGTACTTTGAGTCCTCAATTACCCAGTTTATATAGGAAAAGAACTTGAAGAAGATTGCTCAAATAGGCGTGTGGTTATTTTTTCGTTAACTTTGGTTTTGTTTTATGACATGTATGGCTGCTGGATTTATATTCCACCAAGAGAAACCCATTAGACCTCACTTTCTAGGAACACTGCTTTTTATTATCTTACTGTATCATTCATTTTGTCGTCCTGATCCTGCAAAACTTTTACATCCATGTGCCATGATGCTCTTGTTGTTTGTGTGACAGCAGCTCCAGGGACCCCAGCCCTGCTGGAGCAGGACAGGACCCAGTGACAGCCTGACATTGCTCCAGAGGCTTCTTAACTCCAGAGTATCTTCATCCTCAGGTGCTGAAGGTAATGGGAGGTGGACCAGTCCTTCAAAGTACTTCTACGTGAATCATTCCTGAGTGGGCTTTAAGTTAATTGATTCTGTTTGCAAAGGTGAAAAGGAGAAAAAAGTGTACTATTGGTGAGCATGTGCTGTGCCTGGAAAGGTGGTGTGGAGGCACCTTTTCCAACCTGCATGTAAAATATATTGTGCCTGATGCTGAAGGTGTACATGCAGCTTGCTTTACAGGATTTACTGAAGTCACTCCTGATTTGCTCCAGGCTGTGATTATGTGAGAGGAAAATGAAGTTCATCGTTTGTCTGAAGAATCAAAATCAAAGCTAAAGGCAGGAAAGGTGCAGTGAGGTTTCGGGACTGACCATCTGTCTGTGCAAGCCCCAGCTCTCTCCTGACCAAAGGCAGAGTCCCTCTCCTCTAAACACGTCCTGCTGGCTGTGCTGGCAGCCCTGGGCTCTCTCACAGCAGCACTCCAGGCATGGCTGCGCCATTTTTAACGGATTCAGGATCAGGCTGGGGCTCCTACACAGCTGCAGTGCCTTGCCCCTATTTTGTATTCACTGAAAGATTTCTGAATGGACTTCAGGAGCCATTAGGAACCCAAATGTCAACTCACACTTGCAAAATGTCTCTGGTTAATGTTTTCTTACTGACGCTCTGCTTTGCTTCCCGCCTGCCAGAGTTTCCTGTGACCTATTTGAAATATCACTCTGCTAAGTGAAAATGTGCCTCTCTTTTTCAAACTTGCAAAACTCACAAAAATAAATAGCCTAATTTGGCCAGTTAATAGCCCTCTCCTGGGGCTCCTCTCAGCAACTAAGAGGCCTTTTAAATACAACATTTGTGACTGCGTCATTAAAGCTCTGCATGATCCAAGCAGACTAAACGAAAAAGAAAGAAATGCCTTATTTGATCTAAGTTTTCTTTTCTTTTAAATAGTGACACTAGAGACCCATTTATTTTTAATTACACAATTGCTTTATTAAAAGCCTAAATCCTGCAGTCCCTAGTCATTGCTCATGCAAAACTGCTATCGTTGAAGGAAGGACCTGTAGGAGTCAATCCTAAAAATAGGGCAGCTGACAAAGTTTGCCTTTTAAAATGAGGTTCTTTATTTTTGAAGGATTTCCCAAGTCAAAGAGAACTTGCCTCTGCTTTGCTTTTCAGCTCTGCAGCAATTTGGAAACTGAATTTAGGAAAACAGTCACTCCAGAAAGCAGAACCACCCTCAGTTTTCTTCAGACTGGCTCTGTTGCCCTTTTTACCCTGAAACACCACCCTCTACAGAGCCACAGTAGTATTTACTGGCATGAGATATGCATGAGAGTTCGTAGAATCATAGAATCTCCTGAGCTGGAAGGGACGCACAAGGATCATCAAGTCCAGCCCCTGACTCTGCACAGGACAGCCCCAGAATCACACTGTGTTCCTGAGAGCGTTATTCAAATGCTTCTTGAACACATCATGGTGCTGTGATCATTTCCCTGGGAAGCCTGTTCCAGTGCCCAACTACTCTCTGGGTTTGTTCTGCTGTACAGGTCTGGGCACTGCTGGAGCAGTGGGACGCCCACTTTGAGTCCTGCAGCACCTCTCTGCAGCCCTGCCTCATCTGTGGGGAGTAAATCCAGCTGCTGGGAGACTGACAGAGGGCAGGATAGATCCTGTGCCACTGATCCTGTGCTACACAAATGCATTTCTGTGTTTGGACTCTGAAGGACAGATCTCCTTGCTGGGTTAAGACAGTGCTGCCAGCAGTAGGAGAGTAAGCAGCCTAGCCAGCCACATATACTGGGTTATATTTCTGGGCTAAACTCCAGAGCCTTCAATTTTATTATCTAATTACCTAACCAAACCCATTCATCTTTATTTTTCAGTCTTTCCCACAGATCCCAGTTTAAATGCAGCTTTGCTATCTGAAGTGCTGCCCAGGCACTCTCTGCTTGAAAAAATTCAAGGTTTCTCAGCTTTTTTCACTCAAATTGTGTTTTCTTAGTGTAAAGGATGAATGGCAGAAATCCCAGCCTTGAGCAGCAGCAGAGGTCTACATCAGGCCGTGCTGAGATGAAGGTGGCTGCATTATCGTGGGCAACTGTACCAAGGGAAGCAAGAGCAAGAAAATAAAACTCTGCTTAAATGTAGGCTTCATCCCCAGCGTGACGTGTCATTAGATTGCACTCAGGGCTTTGTGGTGTGGCTCACTGCAATGTCTTTATTGCAAAGTATAAACACCAAGAGTTAGTAAATAACAACAGGGGGAAAAACTGCCCTCTAGAAATTAATGAGACATCGGGAATACATCCCTGGACAATGGAGTCCAAGGGGGAAAAAATACTGGTGTCTCATCCTCTTTTTCTGCAGGACATGACCCCTCCTCTCCATATGTTACTGTTGTGTAGATGTAATCCACGTCCCATGCTGGGGCAGAGGCTCCTACGTAGCACAACCCTGCCCCTGGGAGGGGCTTATCTTGCAAATGTACCGTCTTTTCTGTGCTCCTTGCCTTTATTTCCTAAGGGAATGCACATACTGGCGGGTTCAGTGGGCATTCAGAGATGGTAAATTGCTAGAAAGCAGAAAACCTTCCCCCAGATCTAACAGTATTCCTGTTCGCTCTCCAGTTTGCAAGGATTGGGTGGGGGGAGAGAGGGGGGAGGTGGCAGATGCTGTGGAGCATGAGGCTGCTGTCTTGCTAGCTTGCTTTCGTCTGAGTGAGGAGAGATGGGAGAGAAGACCTCATGCAGCCTTTCTTCCTCTGAGGCCCCTTGCAGATGGAGTCCTCCTGGTGCTGCCTCCCAGCCCCAGCACAAAACCCACTGGATTTGGAGGGCTGTGCCTCATAGAAGGCTGGGGCAGACACAGATGCTTTGTGTTCAGTCTGCCCTTCTGGCCATTGGCTGCTCCCAGTCAGCAGAGCCAAGATGAGCACAGCAGGATCATCCAGGAAGATGCTGGTAATGTGCTGTGCCATGCAAAAAGCCTGAGAGCAGGACCTGGTCAGCAGGGCAATGAAGGTGTGTTGCAACTCAGGTAGGTGTGTGATAGGAAGGACAAGCCTAAATTCATGCTGAAGGAAGGAACCTTCTGGAGCAGAGCGTACCAAGACACCAGGACACAGAGCAGAAGAGGAAATGATGGGTTTGGTCAGGAGAAGGGAATGAGCATTGTCAGGAAGAGCTGCTACCTGTGGTGATGGAGGTGTTGAACCCTCAGTGTGCCTGGTAAAAACTCATCAGGCTCCCAGGGTGTGCTGTGCTCTTGAAGGCTTCCCTCAGGGACTCTTTCACACGCGGCCACAATTCCGCTCATCCTGAACCTCTGGTGGCAGTGGTACTTCTCGCTTTAGCTCTACCTGCTAGGCTTTCTCCAACCAGACACCAGATGACTTTATCTTCCCAGATGTTTCTTATGATCTCTCCCATTCTAGCTCTTACCCCTGGCCACAAACAGCACTTGGAACAATTAACACCTTGTGCTCCTAACATCTTATGGTTTGCAAGGCAGCTGGTTACTACAGCAACAACTGCACTTTTTTCTTTCAGTGTATTGACTGAAAATCAACGTTGTATATTAAAGGAAAAGAAAAATGATATTCTCTCTAGCCACAGTGAGTTACACCATCTCTCCTGTAATCAAGATATTGCTGAATTATGGTGCTATAAACAAACACTTCTGATATAACTACAAACACTGTGGGACATGTAACACATTGGCAGTATATTTCAAGTGACAAACTCATTTATTGTGGGGAGTGGAGGGACAAAAACACCTTTCCAGAAGCCACAGCAAGGAATTACAGCAAAGAATGACCAGAGCTTAAGGGTACAGGCACAAAGTAATTCTAACAACCTGGCTGGAATAAAGCACTTTGAAGTATGAACAAGATTAGAGCAGTACCAGCAGTACAAGAAATGAGGATACAGGACTTGATTATTCTCTCCTTCCATCTGGCATAAATAATGATTAATTCCATAGCACTTAATAGAATTACCATGCTGTGAGACTGGTGTAAGAAAGTAGCTCCCAGGAGGGGTTCGGGAAGTCAGCCTACAGCTATCCCATAACCTTTGTAGGCCATTGTGGAGGCTTCCCTGCTTGCAGGTGGGACTCGAGTAACAATCATGAATCATTAAGGTACATAACTATCTGGGAGATCAAAGAGATCAGGAGCTTGAGGTGAAAGTAGCTTGTGCCAGCTGCTGTGGAGGCAGAGAACAGGCTGGGAGCTGCTTGCCAAAGATATTTCATCTCTTGCTGTGTTCCAAGTGGCTTCTGGGTCACTTTGGTCAGTGGAATTGAAAAAGAGCCATCATCTGCCTCCTGGATGGTCTGCCAGCCCTGGTGAGTGGTGAGTTCCAGGTCAGGAGACTTCCTTGCCCAAACAGGGTAATTTTTGTATGCTGTTTTACTATGCCACGATGTGCTGGGCTGTTCTGGTAGTCGTCTGCTGCCCAAGTTGTTAAATATATGTGAGCTGTCAGTAGTGCCTCTCTCGGCTGTGAATGGGACCATGGATGGAGTGGAGGAAGCAGGATGGGCTGGGCAGCTGATCAGTGTCTCCCCAGCCATGAACAAAAGGACATCTGTGCTGTGCAGTGGGAATGGGAGAAGGAAATAGGGATACTGTCTCCCTTAGCAAACCTGTCCCCCTGGAAAAGATAATGTATATAACCATCTATGGTTATACTGCATACATGAATCTGATCATGATGGAGCACTTGTGATCAGGAACTACCAGTGCTTAAAGCTCATTGTCTGTGTCTTATAACTTCTGCATTTATACCAACATGCAGGGTATTAACAGGTTATCCAAAGCTTGCCTGGGGTTTGCAGGACTGACTTTGACATAAAAAAATCAGCTAGACTGTGAAGTTTTACATGATCTAGCTGACACTGTAGGTGAGGATGATCAGGCTACCCTTGCTTCTGTAAAGCCAGGTTTCCAAACATGCTTTTATAAGAACACTGGGGTTCTCTGGCTTTAGTTTTAAGTGAGTTTCAAGTTGAGGGGAATAAAGCTTCAAGCAATCCCACTGTAGAGTTTGTAAATGAGCACAGAAATGCATTGAATGGGAGCTGCTCAGTGTACAGACTTCTAATGGGTTTGACAGCACAGCTCAAAAGTTCCTTGAATAACAGGTCTGTGATTTCTGGCAGCCTGCAAGTGCTGAACTTCTTTGGATTTCAAAGCAGATAGATACATCTTAACAAAGACCACCTCGTGTCAGTTATCCTTAAAATTATAGCACAGAGATTAAAATAAAATGTGTTTCTTTGTCCCTCCTGGGACACTACAGAAGGGGAAAGCATTATCAGAATTCTTTAAACTCAACAGTATTGAACCAATTATTTTGTTAAATCTGGGTTTGTTTTCTGCCTCTCAATGAGAACATTTGAAGTCTATCATCTCCACCATTTACGAGTTACCAGTCTGCAAGCGTAAAATTTCCAACTGGAACACATGGTATCAGAGGGAACAAGGGGGAAATATCTGATTGCTCATGCTCCCCAAACTCCAAATCTACTCCATTTAGTATTTTGCTCACAGTTCCTGCAGGGGAAAATAAAAGAAATCATTTCTGAGCTGAGACCAAGCTCTGAACATTTCACCCTGAATAGGAATCTGTTTGAAAAACTTACAAGCATCCAAAAAGGGAATAGAATAGAAACTACACTTCTGTTTCTTCACAATGGGCAGAACTTAGCAATGCTGATAAAACCTCTCTGAACCTTCTTCTCTAAGCTCTGGCACCTGTTTTGGGGCCTTGCCTCCAGCCAGCACATGGGGACAGAGCAAGTAGCAGGCCAGAGACCAGTTGTTCTCCTTCCTGGTGGTATCAGTGAGGCTGGGCAGACCAAGGCTGCCAGCAGTGCTAGGCATGCAGGCAGTGGGGCCGCTGTGGCGTCTGCACAGACCCGGAGATATGCTCTGCCTCTGAGCCACATGGTACTGGGAGGCTGTGCAGGACACCTTGCTGGCTATGCTGCCTGGGTTAACCCCACTTCGAGTTTGGCACTGGCCTGAGACTCACCTGCAATGACACAAGACCTTTGAGATCACCAGGCAACACTAGCTATTGGGCACTGGGTAGCCACAATGCTCCTGTAATTTGTCCCCTGCTGGCCTCTTGGTACTCCACTGGGTTGAGCCTTTCTTGCATGGGCATCCCTTTATCTGTAACAGAGAATGATTGTGCAGACCTTCCCTCTGTGCAGGGCAGCAAGTATCCCCTTCCTTTGCTTTCCTGCAGAGCAGAGGCTTAGCCCTGAGTAACCAGGCTGTAAGGCTGGTTACAAGCTTCTCACTCTTCCTCCTGGCAGAATAGGGAGGGCCTACGCCTGTAGCCCTGGGAATTGATGTGACCAAATCACAGAAGAGGAGCCTTTCACTTGGCAGCATGATGGTTGTGTAGTGCCACATGTACAACCAACTCTATCCTCCCTGCCATTCAGACAGAAAGCAGCTTGTTTTGGAGTAACTTCCCTGGGAGGGGGAGGAACAGATGTTTGAACCAGAAGCGTGTGTGACAGTTGGTAGAGACAGCGTGGAAACGCACAGTTGAAAGGAGAAGTCTGATGGGAGTGTGATGACAGCAGCAGGACTTCAGTGACAAGGAGTGGGAAGGAGAACAAGCAGGGAGGAGTGTTACTTCAAAAGCTGAGCAAAGTGCACAAGAAGATATGTCAGGAAAGCTTCAGAGAAAGGAAGAGAGGAAATGTGAGAGTAGAGACAGGTTTTGGGATCTGTCTGCAAGCATGTGTGACCTGTTGCCTGACAAACGGAGAAAGGAAGGCCTTTTATTCCTCTGCCTTGTTCCACTGAATTAACTCTTCTTGCAGCCAAGCTGGCTGCCAATTCTGCTGGAGCTCTGCAGTTAGTGCTCATGAAAGGTAAAGCTACCTATGCTGCTCCAAGCACTGTGGTTGGGGGGTACTGTGTGAAGGCACTGTATCAGGGATGTCCAAGCCCTTCCTCTGCCTTTATAGGGTGGCACAGTAGCCACAAGTCTTGGGACTTCTAGACACTGAAAGAGGAGGTGGAGGAGTGGTGATAATCTCATAACAGGCTTTGCCTCTGTAACTGTGCTGTGATCACAAGGGCAGGATGCATGAGCAGAGAGAGAGAAGCGTGTGTGGGTATTCCTCCTGCAGCAGGGAGAGACCTCTCCAGCAGCGCCTTACCCTGGTGACATCAATCACAGCTCTGCAGTGTCCGGTTTTACCTTAGTTCAGCAGATGTGCAAGGCAGACCGGGAACATGCTGCTGGAGTGTGAAGCCTTGGAGCTGGGGGAGGGGGCACCGTAACTTCTGCTGAGGGATTTACAAAGGCAGTTTTGCAGAATCCTTCCTGGGCTCGGACTCACCACTGACTTCCTAGTGTGCCTGTGTCCATACTGCTTTGTGTCCTCTTGTAGGGAGGGGAGAATTTCCTTAAGCATGGGGTGAGTCTTAAGATGTAATACTGAAGGGATTGCAAGGTAGATGCCAGTCACAAACCAGCTAGGCCAGGAGCTGCAATCTGACAATGGATGTTGCAGAGTTTGTGACTTTCCCCCTTCACAGGAACATTGGCATTCATTTCTTAGTGTGAAATCCCAGCAAAGTAGAGGCAGACAATATCCCTTATGTGGGTATGCAAGGGGGAAGGTTGAACCAGAGTGATGGAGGCAGGTCAGGGTGTGCTGTGTCTGGCAACTCTGGGGGAGAGGGATCTCACAGCAGGAACCTGTCAGTAGTGTGGGCTATGTAGGGTTGAGGCTCAGCCAGCAATGCCTTCTTTCATTTATTTATTTTAAGGATGACATGGATGGGGAGGAACACAAGGGAAAAACACTGTCAGGGCACTGCATCAGTGCAAAGGTGTTGAGTGCTGTTGGCGAAACAGCTTGATGAAGGTGCAAAAACCTGAAGGATCTGCCCTTCCTCACCAGGAGAAGCAATGCAGGCTCATGGTAAGGAAGGAAGTTTTGGGCACCATAGAGTCAATGCACAGGTGATGTTGGGGGTGTAAAGATGATGAAAGCCTCTCTGGTGCCTGCTGTACTGGTTGACTGGGCTGCAGGGCCCTTCTTGGAGACGGTCTGAGGAGTGCAGCCATGGGCACTTCTCACTGTGTGGCTTGTACTGGCTGTTCTTTCTCCAAATCTGTGGTGTGGGGTCTGGTGGTGAGGAGCAGAGGGGGACCTGCAGGCTACCAGTGTGGCCTCGGACAGAAGGAGCACAGAGGAGCAGGTACCTTAGTGTTTTCACCCAGGAGTGATGTACTTTGCAGCAGGATAGGGTTGAGTATCCCCCAGATGCTTGGCTTTGTGTAGCAGAATCACACCTTTCTTCCAATTAACTTGCACAGGATCTTGTGCAAGTTAATTGTAAGAGTCAAGGTCAGGCCCAAGTTGCATATTCTAAAGGTACTAGTGCAGGTACTGAAGTTAAATTCTCATGAGTGAAGACCTGTTTTCCCTGCAGTCAAAACTCAGAACAACAGGGCAGCCTTTAGTTTCTGGAGAAGGCGTAAAAATCTCCTCCAGCTCTGTGCTCCTCATAAAAAAAAAAAAATTTAGACAGCACTTGCCACATCTGACAGTTGCCAGCCCTTGTTCAATGTGATCAGGGCACTGTGTATTGAATTAATCAGGGATTTGACTCCATTCTGCCTGGGAAACGGTACATCACCAAACCCTGGAAAAATGCTGGAGTGTCTCTGGAAAGCAGGTTGCAGGACAACACAGGTGATTTCTGCCTTAGTCCTCCCAGCCTGGGCTTACAGAGAATGTTTCCTTAGGACCTGACTTCCTCAGGCTTTTGCTGCAGCCACACTCCTGACGGAGCAGAGCCGTATATCACCCAGCATTTTATGCGTGCCTAGGAAAAGGAGCCTGAATCCCCTTCCTGCAGGGAGAGCTGCCAGGCTGGAGGCCAACACACAACCCTCGGCATTTTTTATTTACTATAAACCTCTTAAATGAAGGCTGCGGGATGTTTTTCATTTACCATGTTACTGTATGGAACCAATCACTATAAATTTAAATGGAGAGCTGGTGGGAGCACACTTACCTTTTATATCATAATTGTGCGAGTGCCGCTGCCTAACTGCTATTAGGATTATTCAGAGCTTCTCAGATTTCATTGTAAAACATTAGGCTGCGAGAGGTACTGTAAGGGTGTGATTATCCAAAAAGGGTAAGTAGTAGTGACGGTTGCTGGCCAGAATTGCTACGAGAGGGAAGAAATGCTGAGTAGCTGGAAGTAGAGGAACTTGAGGAGCATAATCTGCCATTCACAAATACAGTGCTCTGTGCGTGGAGAAATCCCACCTGATTTCTATCTGGATCTGCACTGTCTTGACAAGTTTGACTTAAATTGTCACCAGGCGTGATTCAAATCTTTGGCTCAGCGTAGGTGTCAGCCCTCTGCTCCCCTGCAGAAACCCTAACACAGTGTATGAGTCCCGCTGGCACTCAGGCTGTGCTGCAGAATCCCACCCGTGTGGCCACACTGGCTTGGGCCATCAGAAAGTCACCTCTTCCTTTGATGGGTAAGGCCCTGTCACAGGTCTGGCTGTGCTGGCAGAGCTCTGCTCTGAGCTGGGGCTGGAAGGGGCTATTGGCTTGGGGGAAGGGGTGACCTGTCCCACTTGCTGCCCCTGCTGTGGGCACAGTCTCCCCTCCTGAGCAGTGACAGGAACTGGGAGAGGGGCAGAGGGTCAGACAGGAGATAGCTTGGCTAGAGAGGAGAAGGACCCAGGCTGGGGGAACTCGGGGCACTGAAGCCAACTGGTGACTGGGGGTCACTGCTCTGAACAGAGACAAGGAAGGACACGGTGCTGGGAGGGTGCTTCGCTACCCTGCCATGGGCATTGGACATCTCACAACATCACCTCTGCAGTGACAAGGCATTGCCAACTTTTTCCAAGAGGCAGGGAGAAAAGAGCAGATCTGTGCATACACTCCTCTGCTGCCTTGATTCTTCACCTGTGATTGAGATTTTAATTTTGCATCCCATATGATTTTCCTGTTGTAACACATGCCTCTGGGCTGTCACTGTAACAATGCCTTTTCTTGGCAGAGAAGGCAAATCTGAAAGGAAGCCCTTGAGCACTCCACCATGCAAGTTTCTCAAATGATGGCTGTGTTTCTCCCCCTTGTTCCGCCCGTTTTCAAATAATTTTCATGCTGGGAATAAATCTGAGTGCAAAACAATCATGTTCAGCAGATGATAACCAGACACAATTGAAAGTACACAAGCAGCCACATGGAAAACAAATGAGCTGATGGAAGGACAGAAAGAGCACAAGACAACCAAGAGACCACAGTTACCATGTTCACAGTAAGATCAAATGACTCTGCCATTTACATGTAATTACATATTCTTTTTCCTCAGGAAAGTAGGGTTCTGGAAAACATTTTTAGTTACTAAATTTTTATCTTCCCAGTTTGTGCAGTGGTGGGAAACAACCATCTCCCAACAAGAAACATACTATGGGCCAATTAAAATGAAGCAACTCAGAGTTTAATTCTGTCCTGAACTTCATCTGTGGAATCCTAGTGAATTCAGTGGGGTTTTGTTACTGGAGGTCAGGATCTGGACACTAGTTTATAAATCAAAGAACAGCAGGGGCTGTGCAGGGTCTAAGCTATTTGGATATTCTTAAACGCCACACTAGGCTGCTGCTGCTATCCTGAAAGTGTGTTGTCACTGATGAAACTGGGAAGGAAGTTTGGTAGATTTTTTATTTTTATTTTGCTTTAATATTTTCAGTATGTTTGTCTTTCTTTTGTCATTGAAGCTGTTTTTCTTTGAAAAGCATCTACTTTTAGTTCAGGAAAAGCACAAAGCTGAGACATTTGGAGGAATTTTATCAAACACTTGTCTTGATATGAGAAGTTGTAATTAATAAAGAAGTTAATTATAGATATACAAGACACCCCCCAATCTCAATAGACAATGCTTTTTAAATCTGAAATATGTTAACAAACCTAAAAGAAAATTTAAATAGCACAATTTTTGGGGGGAAGTACATCTTCCTTTAAAGCAATTATTAATGTATCTTGTATACATATGTATGTGTCTATAAAGAATATGCATAAATGAAGCAATTTTAAAAACATTTTCACTGTAAATATATTTTCTATTCATTCATTGTAATGTTCCAACACTCTTATGCAAAACAGGAATTAAATATGTTAAAAAAACATTATGTCCAATAAATGTAAAGCAAGAAGAATTCAGGAGCACTTGGCAGAAATCTACATCCCTTATTATTAAATTTCTCCCCGAAACAATTGTTCCTTCAACATCATCAGGGATCAATGTAACCACTTGCTGGTAGCAACCTGAGTTAGATACCTTGTCATAGTTTGACTTTCCTGTGCTTTTCAGTGATGTAAAGATATTCATGTAAGTCTGAACTGTGTTTTGCAAAACTTTCCTTCCTCTCCTTCATTGCTTCATCATCCTGTTGACCTCTTTATCTTCCTGCTGATCTGCCAAAACACCTGCATGATCCAGTATCAAGTTTGAGCCTCATGTGCTTCAGTTTTTGCTCTGGTTTCTTAGCTCAGATCCATCCTCACTGCTGGGCACTGCTTGGGAGGCACCTGGACTTCTGATCTTTCACAAAATCTCACCCCCAGGCTCTGGTGCCTCAGGCTTTGATGGCAGTTTGGCCTGTGCCAGCACAGAGGTGTATGCAGGGGAACTGGCCAGGATGGACCCAGCTGCCCTTGGGGGGTTTGTGGCCCATGTCTGTCTCCAGGACTTGAGGTAGTTACTCTGAAATCAGCCTGGTGTGCTGCACGAGCTGCTGTCATAACAGTGTAGCTGTATACAAGTGCAGTACTGAAAATATCCCTGCCTTATCGGTAGTTTAACTGGTGGCATTTAGTTAATTGTGTATGTTCTCTTTTAGTGGAAATAAACCTAGAATTACGCAACTAATTGTTTTTCCAAAAGCAGGGAGTCACTCAAGGCTGCTGCAGCAGGAGAGCCTACCTGAGTAAGCCAACAACTTCCAGTTGTTCGAGCTGCTGTTTGCTGTCTGTTGCTATGGTGAAGTGATGGCACAAAACTGATACCAAAAAGGAAACAATATTTTCTGAACAGATTTATAATAATAAAAAAAATGTATAGGGAGAGGTCATGAGGAAGAGTGGGGGAAGCTTAAGGGGCTTTGAGAGCTTTTGTGAGCCAGTTTTTCTCCTTCCTTTTTTAACTGAAGGTCCACTCGACCCTTTGAAGGCCATCAAAGAATCATCCCATGCAGTGTTACCCCAATGGGTTTTTTTATAACCAATTAAATATTCCCCCAAACTGTAAATACTTATAACTTCAACTCACATTTTTTCCTTTGCTTTTCCTGCATCTACATGCATATTGGCAATGTATTAATTTCCTAGCTTTACAGTCAGTTTTGGAGATCTTAAGTCCCAGCAGTGTAGTGCAGGTCATAGATCAAGAAAAGCTGCTTTACTCTCCACCTTTGCAGCACCTATGCTGTTCATGTCTTCTCTGACAATTAGATTTTTAACCCCTCCTAAAGCCCTGTTGTGCTAGCAATGTGTTGCCCCACCCAGCTGGAATCACCCAGTGTTCTCTATGTTTTCCTACACCCAGACTGTCAGCCTATTTAAGATGCCAGCTGGAGCAGCTGGACTGTGCAAAGCAACCCTGCAGCTGATTGCCCGGCAGCCTGACCAGGCGGGGAAGAGACCAAGCACTCAATTCACAGTTCCTATGAAGAGGACTCATCTTTCCTTCTCTCTAGCCAAGGATTTTGTACATTACCCCCTGTTTCACTGTGACACTGGAGACAGGCAGCCTATCTTGATAAGTTGCAAACCATGGCCAGACTCAAAGCTTCATTCAGACATGTGGCGTGAGATAGAGTAGGACCAAGATTATGCTTATTGCAGAACATGCTCCTCTTTCATTCATTGGAATGCAAGTGGTTTTAGTGCATTATCTCCTCTGTATGCTGTGTGCTGCCATGGTCCTGTTTTGAAGTGTGGACAGTGGCAGGATGGCCAAGAGGAAAGGATACATACCGGAGTTCAGATACTGCTGAGTACAGGGGCTGGATGTGGGGTGGGAGCAGGTATTCATGGCTTTGGGAGCAGTTACTTGGCGCTCTGAAAGCAACTCTCCTTCTAGCAACGTTTCAGGACTGTGAAATAAGTATCCGGTGCAACTTTCTTGTTCCAGTGCCAGACGTTCTGATTGCTTCGTTTAGTGTCACATCAGTGGTGTCTGAACTACACCTTAGCTGTATCGTCACTGACTTCTTTCTAATGTGGGGTGTCATGGCTCCCTTTATATCCAGCCCTTTGCTGGACTGCTGTTGGGTTGTAATTGCATTGGATTCTTAATGGAGTTTCTTGGTCTGCTGTCACAGCGTGATTGCAAGAACTTATGTTGCATTGAATATGGTCTTGATTACTTGCCAATTAAAGTACAAGGGAAACACTTACAATCTTCTCCTTTAAAATTACATCTAGATTCCACCTCCTCTGAAGGCTATGGGAAACTTGCAGAGATTGTTTCCAGTTGTCCTGTCTTCTTGCTTTTGGTCTTTGGCTTGGTAGGGTAGGTAGATAAATATACCTTTTTTTTTTTTTTTTATTCTTTAAATGCCTTGCTTTTTTTTTTTTTTTTGGTGTGGTTCTGTGCGTGTAAAGCAGAAGCAGAAAAGCACCTCTGAAGCTGAGTGTTGCTCATTGCTCTTATGCCAGGTTGCTTGGGGTTTACAAGGTTTGGGATAGTGCATCTTTAAAAAGAAAATACATGGAAGCAGATGGCCTTGTGGTAGCTGAGTGTGGAAGAGAGTGTGTTGTGGCAGGAGGGAAGTGTTAGATGAGGAAGCGGAGACGAGCCAGGAATGTAAGGAGACAGTATGCAGGGGGCACACAATTTCCAGGAGTCTGAAAGCGTAGGAGGTGCTGTACTGCGGTGGCAAATCTCATGGAGCAGGTGTGCAGGGGCAAATTGCCGGCCTGCCATCCCCTGGGCATCCTGGCAGCATGTGCTGGGAAAGAGCCAGGGCTGAGGTGTGAAGAGAAGCAAAAACAGGGAGAGGAGAAAGAAAAGGAAGGAAAAAGATCCAAGAGGAATGTGGACAATGTGACAAGAACAGGGGGGAGCCCACCTGTGAAGGTAACCATGAGTTTCTGTTTATCTTGCCTGTGGTTATAGTGCAAGGAGGTTTTGAACTGCTGCCTAGTATGACTGTCAATTATTTTAACTTGTATTTCTCACCTCAGTCCTCATGAAGTGCATTTGACAATAATTAATTTTGTGTGTGCAACTGAGAGTTTATCCTACTCCTGCAGAGGTGTCAGCTTCATGGGAGATGGCTACAGGGGATAACAGGCTTAGAGAATATTAGAGAATTAGATCTAATATTAGAGAATATTAGAGAATGTGGGGTGTTACCTGTTCATTTAGACTAATATTTTAATTGTTGGAACATCAGGTTTCTCACAGTTGAATTGGGAACAGATTAACCTGTCTCTCTGAACTTGCATGCTGCCAAGCTCCTTAAACACCATTGCTAATTTTATTTTCTACTTTCAGCATGTACTTAAGATAACTCTTTTTGTTTCATAGGTTAAAGAGGAAACATTCTAACTGGCTGAGATCCCAATGAGCAATTACAAATATTTTATTATAGTTATGGGACTTGGAATTCAGCCTCCAGCTGTGGGCATCGGAAAATCCGTGTGGAAATCCCAAGTGTTGTGAGACTGGGAGGGTTTTGTATGGAGGGATTCCTTCTCATTTTACTAAAGTTAAACTCCTGGTTTAAAAATAAAATAAAAAACTTGGACTTGCAAATGAAACCGCTGCAATCACCTTTTGACTGTACCAGTTAGAGAAGGGTTAATTGAGCCTCTTTGTCTCCATTGCATGTTAACCCAGAAGGTCAGTGGTGGGAGAAGCCAGGTCCACACTGAAGGCTTTTGAAACAGCCCCCTATAACTAGGCCTAATGAATATGCTGGTGAGATGAACAGGTCATTTAACACTTTTCATGTCACTATTGTCCATCCAACCTTAAATGTCAACTCTGTCACTCTGATAGGCTGGTTCTGCTTAAAAAGGTTTCCTGGCTTTGTTAGATTCCTAGGAGGGATTTCCCCCCATCCTTACTCCTAATTGCTGGCAGAACCCTACGGATGTATTTATATCGGCCTTTTCATTCGGGTCAAGTCTTCACTAGAGAATTTTGCCAGTGGGTATGGGTTGTGAAGAGATGCGATGCAGATAGAAGTGAAGCACCAAATGCATTTATAATTATCCTGCTGGAACTGCAGCTCAGTGACCACAAAGGAATGACTGGCTGAGGGCAGGATGATTTCATACCTCTGATGATGTGCTGGGATTGCTGTGGCCATGCTAGGACAGTTTCACAGGGCTGCTGAGAGGGAGCTCAGCTGTCTGTGAACCATCCGAGTGTGCTGCAGTCCCAGCCTCAGGAAGGGCCATGAGTGGGGCTGGTGGAGGGCGCCTTGTGCTGGCACCTGCCTTGTAGCTAAACCCTTGTGACAGAGGTGATGTCCCTGATGTGGTGTTTCTGCCAGGGCTGTGAGCACATCCTTAGCGTGCTGATGTTGGATGTCCAGGTTGCTTGAAGCAACACCTCATGGGAACCAAGTCACATACCTGAGAGAGCTGAATATTTATCACAAATGTTTTCCTGAACTTCCTCACCCTGTGAACACCAAGTATGTTTCTTCTTGTGAGACTTCTATTTTTTCTGTGACCCATGGCATTCTGTGGCCTTGAAGGGCCCAGAAAATTACATCTTATCTCAGGAGGACTGCAGACAGCTTTCCTGTGAGATTTCTTGGAGGCTCCTGTACTCCTCGCCTTGAATAAGCTCCCCTGTGCCATGCTCAGAAGCACAACAGCATGGGTTCTTCTGATTTAATGCCACAGTCATGGGCTCAACATATTCCAAAGGTGGGCAAAGATAAAGTGGAATGGTGCTGTATTGGTATCCAATACCTCATTGCAGCTATTTGCCCCTGCAGACTTTCTTGGCTTGCTGATACCTGCATCAGCTGATAGGTAAAAAAGGTGGAAATTCAGGTATCAGCACTGAAAAATGAAGGCTAATGGGGTGAAATAGCACATATCCAAGCATATATGCTACAGACCAGAGGAGCTTGTGTGGCTATTTGCAGTAATGCTGCCAAATCTAAGTCCAAGAAGCCCCTCAGTAGGTGAGCTGCTTTGACAATGCACTGTGTATTTGACACTGTATTTGTATTGTACTTACTCTAGACTTTAGGCAATTACAGGGAGCAGAAGAAGGCAATTTCATTTGTGGATGACTTTCCTGAATTTAAAGTATATTTATGTAGTCCACTGATTTGTTGGAGCGGTCCTCAGTGACTCCAGATTTTTTCACAACTGCCTTCCTATTCCATCATCTCCAGTGGAAGAGAAGATCTTGGCAGGTAGCAGCATGGTCTCAGCTGTCAGTATCTCTGCTGTTTCTTGTACAGCACCAAAATGATGTACATGGGCCAGAATCCTTCAGAGCTTGGTGACTCTGCCTGGGACAGGTCTTTGCCATCCATCTTCTCAGCAAGAAGCTACTGCAAGTATTGGGAGATGTCTGCTTGCTATGGGACCTTGACCAACATTTTAGGCCTCAGTCCTTATATTCAAGATACTGACTGACCTGGTCCCTGCTGTGGGATGTCAGGTTATGGCTGACAGTTGCTTAAAAATGTAGCATGTGTTTGAAAAATAAATCCTGCCTGGTGGGGATCAGGTCAGGACTTTCTGAAGGGAAGGTACAGAACTATGTATTGAGCTCTCCTAGCATCAGTGCAAACATTGCTGCCTGCTGTGCCAAAAGCCAGGCATCCTAAAGTTTCTTCTAGTTGGGGTTTTCTTTTCATGCTTCCTATAGCTAAATACATTGTAATATGTGATATTAAAAAAAAACAAACAACCCCAAAACTCACTAAAATTCACCAAACCCACACTTGGAAGTGTCTCTGCTCCTGGCTGTATCCTTCTGCACACACCTTTCTTTGCCCTGGCTCTGGTACACACCTGACTCCTTGGTACACTTGTTCAGTCCACTAATCCAGCAGAAAACTAACCCAGCATAGAAGGAGCTAGAATTTTGGGCTTTTGTTTACTTTTTGTTGGGTTAGTGTTGGGTTAGCCTTGTCTCCAAGAGGGGCCAGGAGAGGCCAGGTGAGCTACATGAGGAAGGGGGACTGCATGGCCTGGAAGAGGTTGCAGCAAAGTGTTAGATTTGCTCAGCCAAATTTCTGGGTTGTTCTCTTGGTGCACGGCAGGAAAGGGCCCAGACACAGGGTCCAGATGCAATGTGTGGGGCTGAGGGCACTGCAGGAGAATTGCAGCAGTGGCAGTTCTGGGGGTGAGTAGAAGCTTTCCCTCTGGGGGTTATGTTCACCCATTTGCTACTCAGCCCTCCTCTGCTTTCAAAAGCATGCTGCGAGTGCTAGGATAAAACCTCCAACCCAGCTGTCTCTCAGCTATCAAAATATCTCCTTTGCCCCTTGGCCAGCTGTCAAAACTTTCCTGGCCCTCCTAGAACAAGCGTCTTAGGGAATGTTTCCCTTGGCTGATGAGAACTCGGGGGGATGCTCTGGAGATTACTACAGCACTGCATGTTCGATGCCAGGTGCCTCTCCTAAGCCAGCTCCTGAACAGCCTGTCCATCCCCTTAGTAATGCTTTCTGCTTGGTGTGCTCTGGAGGGTGAGATTGTGGTTTGAGAAAGAAAGTGCTCCAGAATAAAAAATTGTGCAACTCAAGAGCCAAGAAAAAAGCCTTAATTATTCAACTAGTTTGGAACACTTGAAAGTATCCCTAAAAATAGGTGAGAGGGATGTTTGTCAGCTACAAAGAGATTATCCTGCAGTAGTATTGCTTGTCTTATTTTATGATGATGCTACAGAATACAGTCCCTCAGGTAACCTCATTAATGTTTATGAATGAACTCCTTGTTTTATACTTTTGGTTTTAGAAGGTAGAAATAGGGCAAGAGGCTAGTAAGACTGATTTTATCATATATAAAAGGGGCTTTGAAAAGCCCGAGGACACGGCTGTAAGGTCTCTATAAGCATATGGATAACAATTAGATTTGGGTGCTTGCTAGACTGCCTGAGACGTACCCTAAGGGAGAAATCCAGGCAGGACTTTGGCTAAAATCCTGGGTGTAATTCTGCATGCTTCCCAGTGGATCTGTCAGCAGGAGATTGGCACTCTTCTATGTCTCATCAGCCGTTTTGTTTTGATCTCTTCCGGCAAAGGCAACCTGTGACCATATGTTATTGTAGCCATAGGCGCTTCCACAGGGCAGTATCTGGTAAACCCTGCTGCCTGACAGCGGCTCAGCCCAGGGTGGAGGCTTCTTTTCACTATCTGTTCCTCAAAGAGGGCAACTGTTTCTTCTGGCTATCATAATAGGGTGGCAGTTACGACCAGCCCATAACAACAGTATGGGGCGGTTTCTGAGTCTTACCGCTCCATCCTTAAAAATAACAGATCTTTTTTTCAGAGCCAACCAAGAATTGTGGTCAGCCACGAATACCAGTTTAACCATTTGGCAGCTGCCCTATAGGAAACAGCTCTTTCCAGAGAGCCAAAGGAGCCCTAGAGCCACACTGGGCTGGTTTCAGTCAGCAGGGCACACCTAACAGATTTCCTTGTGTGCAACCAGCCTCTTCAATAACAAGGAAATCCTGCAAAGTTAACACCAAGCAAATTGTAAAAGTGTCTTAGAACTAGTAATTCAAGTGGATTCTTTATTTGATGAACGAGTGGGTAAAACTCTGTTCCTCCCCACACAAACACGCAGTTTCTTGCTCTGTAGCTCCTTCTCCACCCGTCGTGTGCTGGGACTGTCAGCAGTTTATTTTGGGCTCGGTTCCACTACGCGCGGTAGTAGCCGGCTCTGCAAACAGCGCAGTGCAACTAGAACCGCCCCTTACGGCTTTAGGGCAGAAAGCAGCAATAACGGGCTACTGTCCACCCTATTGTCGGCCGGGGAGTCCCGCCCGCCCCCCGGGATGCTGCCGGGGCTGCTCCTCGCCCCCGTGGCTGCGCGGCGCTGGCAGCAGGGCCGGAACTCCGGTGGGACCGGTCCCGGGGCTGGCGCAGCCGGAGCCCCCTGGTCCCCGCTCCATGCCGGGGGTCCCGCTCTACCGCACGTGGCGGGGGCGCCGCGGGGCGCGCAACCCCCTGCGCGCCAACTTTCCCTTCGCCTCCCGCGCCCCGGCACGCGATCGCCGCGCTCCCCTGTCCCCCCGGCGGGCGCTCTTTTTGAATGAATGACTTCACTCGCGCCGGCCAACCGCCGCGCGGCCGTGCTTAATATTCATGAAGCGCCGTGCCAATGAGCGGGCGAGGAGGTTGTTTTAAACGGCAGAGCCCCACAGCCAATCAGGCCGCTCTCGTAGGCAGCCAACGCGAGGCTGAGCCGCGCCGAGCCCCGCGTCGTGCCCTGCGCTCCGCTCCTGTCCACACTACCGCGAACAATACAGGTACGTGCAGCCTCGCCGCAACTTTTCGGGGGGCGGCTGCCTCCTGCCCGCCCCGCCCTGCCCTCGCACCTTCGCCCCTCTGCCCTGCCTGCCCTAGTATGCTTTTTTTCCTTTTTTTTTTTTTTTTTTTTTTTTTAAATCTTGCGTTCCGTTTCTTCCTTCCTCCGAGTTTTTGATTTCTTTTTTTTTAATTAGGAACAGATCGGGAAATTGATGCAAAACTTTGTTTCCCTCCTCTCACGGGGATCGGTGGAGCCGGGGTAGATGCTGTGCGCAGCTGGTGGGGTGGTGGGCAGCGGGCGAGGCGCAGCGCTTGCCCTCCGTCCTCCTGCCCTGCCCCGCCGGGAGCTCCCCCCGCTGCCGAGGGGCCACCTGCCCCCGGTGCAGCCCCGTAGCTCCGCGCCGGGCTCCCGTACCGCCGAGAGTAATATGGCTGGTGCAGCAACTACACTGGGACTAACTCCTCTTCTCCCCCGCAGGGGCAGGGATTTTTCTCTGCCGCCTCCTAATGTCGCAAGGCAAAACGCGCGGCACCCTCGGCTTTTATGTGCCCCCTTCCCCGGTTGGGCTCGGTGAGGCTGGTGGCGGTGGGAAAGTTGTCGGCCGTGCGCAGTGCCGTGCCCGCTGTTTATTCTGCATTAATATGGCTGTCGCTTTAGCATCTGACAGGGATAAACCCTGCGCGCTGCGCCCGGCGCTCCCAGCCAAGCAGTTTTTTTCTCGCCGCCGCCGCCTCCAAACTCCCCTGCTCCCTTCGCTTCTGCCTCCGCCGCTCTTCCCCTGCCCGGGAAGGTGTCTCTGGTGGGGCTGCGCCCGCGGTGGGGCCCCGCATCGCCTTTTCCCCGCGCCGTGCCGCCCGTGCTGTGGGCATTAATATGGCTGGCGCTGGAGAGCCCCGGCGAAGGGAAGAAAGACGTGTGAGCGGCACAGGGATGGGGAGGGGGGTCGCGGCGAGGAAAATCTCCTTCCCGGCGCCCTGCCGGGGGCTCAAACCTTTCGCTTTCGCCCCGGCTCCTCTCCCCTCACCTTCTCGTACCCTCGGACGGGCGCCGGGGGGCCGCCCCGGGGCTGCCCGCACTTTTTTTCTGGCAGCGCGGAGGAGCGTAGCGGCGGCGGTAATGGCTGCACGGGAGCCTTTGTTAGAGAGCGCTGCGCTAGGCAGGGGCCGCGGGGGGGG
>VZTF01001228.1:150259-277864 GCA_013397755.1 Cnemophilus loriae
GCCGCCGCTGTGACCTTGCGGAGGCGCAGATGAGGGGAGGGTCGCGGAGCGGGGCTGGGCTGGGCTGCGCTGCACCGGGCGCCGCGGGCCGCTTGCCCCCAACTTCGGAACTGGGCCGGCTCCGCGCCCCGGCCCCCGGTACCGCGGGTTTTCCGCCCCCGCGGAGGCAGCGGCGTCCCGGCAGCGGCCGGGCCGGGCAGGGCAGCTCACGGCCACTTCTGCTGCACCTGGCGGGTTAATGGGCGCAATTAAGTATTAACGTTGTGCTAATAAAAATTAAATTTTCAAGGGACTTAGAAGCTGTAAATAGAAAATACTGTAGCGGGCTTATGGTTTTGGTTTTTTTTAATTAAGCGGGGACAATTTAATACGGAAGGAGGAAAAGAAATGGAGCCCAAAAGTTAGCGCCATCCTTTCGGTGACTTGCCAATTGCATCTTTGCACTGACCACTATGCCTCAAACATGTGTCACTTGGTGGAGCAAGAGCAAGCACAGCTCACCTCGCACGGCTCCACGGGTCCTGTTGTGGTTAAAGTCAGCCTTTATTTGTGCCCTTTTTATATGTAAAAGGTTACTGCACTTTTTCAGGGCAGCTAATTTGTCCTGCCTTCTTACCTGGGCAGCAGCTGCTAACATGTGCGCTCCAGGTCCTGAAGGGGTAAGTCACTGCCTGGCACTGTGCATGCCACTCCAGCCCCAGTGTGGTAGCCAACTAAAACAGATATTTTGTATTCGTTCATATATAACACTTAATAGGCAGAAGTATGTGTATTTAATAGGCTGTCTCCAGTCTTTGGACATGATGTAAATATATAGTAATGTAACACTTAAATCCAGTGACTGGTTTCTCTTGGCTTGCCTGCAACGCAAGTGTCAAGGGAGAATAATTTAAGTCTCTGTATTGGGGATGGTAAGAGGTGTTGGGGGAAGAAACGGATGTGTTACTGATGGGACATCTCATCAGAAGATGGTAGAGTGTGTGTGTATATAAATATATGCATACCATATACATATGCATACCAAGGTGTATGCATTCATCTATGTATCATTCACTTGCTATTTTTCCTCCCTTCCTTACAGAGTCAGGATGGCTAAAGGTGATCCGAAGAAGCCCAAGGGCAAGATGTCTGCCTATGCCTTCTTTGTGCAGACGTGCCGTGAGGAACATAAGAAAAAGAACCCAGAGGTTCCAGTCAACTTTGCAGAGTTTTCCAAGAAGTGCTCAGAGAGGTGGAAGGTACCTTAATTTGTGACTTCCTGAAGGGATAACTTTTTATAGTATCTGCTAGGATGGTGTGTGTGTGTCTGAACATGAAGGGAGCCAGGGTTGTTTTGGTCTGTGTGCCATTCTTGGCAAGCTGTCCTGGCCGTTGGTCAGGTGCTGCTGAAGCTTGTAGCAATACTGAATGTTTTAGCCTTGTGTATCTGCCCATGTAGGTGTTTCCACTATAGTCTGGCCTTTTTTACTGTTCCCAGTGCCCTTCAGCAGCTACTTCCTTCTAGGTGTGTGTCCTGAGGAGGACCCTGGCTGTGCTTGTCGCATTCCTGTAGCTTCCCTGTTGCTGAGTATGCCGGTGGTGGCTGTAAATTCCCGTACAGGACCTTCGTCCCCAAGGTGGTCCAGTCAGAAAACAAACAAATTCTGAAACTCCCATATCAAGTTCATATGTGTTGGCTTGTTTACATAAAGTTTGCCAGCTATTGAACAGTTGGGTAATCACAAGTTTGGTGTCTCATTTTTTGGTTTTTTAGACCATGTCAAGCAAGGAAAAGGCTAAATTTGATGAAATGGCAAAGGCTGATAAGGTACGATATGATAGAGAAATGAAGGACTATGGACCAGCTAAGGGTGGCAAGAAGAAGAAGGACCCCAATGCCCCAAAACGACCACCGTAAGTAACTTCAAGGCATTAAATGCATAAGTGTTTTGGTTCATTTTCACACCCTGTATGTAGCATGGGTTTCCAGCAAGGAGGTAGATGGGGTGCACAGTGTTGGTATAGCAGGATTGGTAGTGATACTGTCTTCTAAACCTTCTAGGCAACTTGTGGTCTTGAGCACGCAGGGCACTGACATGAATTGTCAATACTTGGTACGCTTAGACTGGTAGTGATGGAAGACACAGAAGTGACTGAGTCACAGTGAGACTTGTGTATCTAAGGTGAAACCTGGTGAGGGGATACAGGACACTTAATGTGAAAAGAGCTTTGAGTGAAGGCTGTGGGTCTAGGCCTCAGTGAAATCAAAGCACATTTGTGTTTGATTTTATAAGTTAAAAAGAAGTTTCTACTCTGTATGCTCGTGCATGTTATGAATGTTGTGGGTGAAGGATGGAGGAAGGGGTGCTCCCTGAGTGCGCTGCTGCACATGCTGACTGTCTTCTGGTGTTTCTCCCCAAGGTCTGGCTTCTTTCTCTTCTGTTCAGAGTTTCGCCCCAAGATCAAGTCCACAAACCCCGGCATATCTATTGGGGATGTAGCGAAGAAACTGGGTGAAATGTGGAACAACCTCAGTGATGGTGAAAAGCAGCCTTACAATAACAAGGCAGCTAAACTGAAGGAGAAGTATGAGAAGGTAAGGAGAGTTGTCACTTGTGCCTCCTCTGTACCAGCTCTTGCGTTGATGTATTTTTGTAACATAGGCCCAGCTCAGGTGGCCCCAGCATAGGTACAGGTGAGCTTTGCACAGGTTGGGGCAGAGCAGGATAGAGATCCACAGACGGATTACAGCAAGGAGGGAGAGCTTTCCCCAGTGATGTGCAGCAGGGGCTGCTCATGTTGCTTCACAAAGGGTTTGCTGTGCTGTTACAGGAGCTGTGTCCCATTATCAGGAAATTTTGAGAGCCTGAGTTCTCTTCTCCTCCTCAAAGAAATAGCTATGAATGCAGGGTTCAAAGCCTCCATGATCCATGAGCACACTTAGGTGTCTGCATACCTCCGTGCTCCTGTGCTGGCTGTGTCCCCTTGGGGGGTGCAGCCGGGGAAGGCCAGTCTCTTTACCTTGACGCCCACTGCTGTACAAATGCTGTGTGTGTTTGCTGCTTAGAGCAAATTAAGACATCCCCTTGACTTTGCAGGATGTTGCAGACTACAAATCTAAAGGAAAGTTTGATGGCGCAAAGGGAGCAGCAACCAAAGCTGCTCGGAAAAAGGTAGAGGAAGAAGACGAAGAGGAGGAGGAGGATGAAGAAGAGGAGGATGAAGATGATGATGATGAATAAAACTGTACAATACTTGTCTCCATGTGAATACCATAGAGTAGGGGAAACACCTTAAATGAAGCACCTCTTATTTGAGATGGTGTCTCTTGCCCTTATTAGGCTTAATTAAAAAAAAAATTGGATTCCAATCGCGTTGTAGTTTCTAAAAGTGCTCTAGAAATTGTAACTGGTTTACATGAAGTGGCCATGGGTGTAGTGAGCACCCTGAAACTGTATCAAAGTTGTACATATTTCCAAACATTTTTAAAATGAAAAGGCGCTCTAGTGTTCTCCTAACTCTGTGCACTTTGCTGTTGGTGTAACAAAGCATTTAAAAATGTTTCAAGCATTTTTTTAATTTGTAAGGTGGTGTTACTATATGGTTATTGGCTAGAAAATCCTGGGTTATAAACTGTACATATCTATAGTTTGTAAAAACTAGACAGATTCTTGTGGTACATGCTTAGAGTTATGATGCCTTAGAGGAGCAGTGATTACTTGGAAAGGCTGTACGTTCCCCAGGGTGCCATGGCCCAAAGCATGCACTGTGAGGGTAGATCTATTTACACTACAGTGGGCGTCCATTTAGCTTAAAGTTGTCTTTCTGTATATAGTGAAATAGCATTCTGCTGCCATTCTTAGTTGTGGAAGGGGGTTCAGCTGGCATGAGAAGTGTATGGATTTTTTTAGTTAAGTGCGGTAGTTTTTAAACTGAAACTGTAGACATCTCTTCATCGTCAACTAAGTGAAGAGCCAGTGCAGCAACTGAAGTTCAAAAACACTCTGTACTTAAACGAATTTGCAACGTTCTGTTTTTTTTTGTATGTTTAGAATGCTGAAATGTTTTTGAAGCAAAATAAACAGTATTACATTTTTAAAACTGTTCTTGACAACACTCTAAATTTCTGGTTTAAGAGGATCTTAACAACAGCAAGAGGTTCATTTTGAAGTCTGTGGCATCCCTCAGGGCTGGTGACTTAGGAAACATTCTGACTCAAGGATTAAAAAAAAAAAAAAAAAAATTTAAAAATGGTGGCCAGCCAAAACTGGCTGAACTGAAAGAGATGGCTGCTTCAGCTAATATGCAATCATAACTGTTTATGGCTGAGTGGCATAAGATGCTATGCAAGTTTGAACTTTATTACTTGAACTTGGGAGCCTAAATGAACATTCATGACGTAATTGTTTGTTTGTGTGTGTATATAGCAGCATTCAGAGATGCAGAGAAAGGTAGGTGGCTAGGAATGAGGCTGACACCATGGAATAAGTATAAAAGCATAGTTTGGATTTTTTTCAGTTGTGTTGGGTAAATTTATAGCCCAAATGCATTGCTGTACATATTAAAATGTGCCTTTTTTGTCCTGTGTTAAACTGTTTCAGACTTGTGGTTTTTTCTAGCCTCTTGTTTCATGGCAGGAGCCAGGCACCTAAGTCTAACTCCCTGCTGAAGTAGGAGCATGGTGCAGGTACTTGGTCTGTGTCCTTTCTCTAATGACACAAGTTTCAGTAGGAATTGGGGGCTGTGGGGTGGGGGAGCGACAGGTCTCTTTCCCCTCTGGTCACCAGCTGGCTGTGGTAAAGTCTTAGCTTCTTTCCAAATCCAATCTGGGGATGTTTTGTGGTACTTGAAAGGTAATACCTGGTCTATAACTGGTGACTTTAACCTTGTTTTTCCTTAGCATGGAAACAGCACGAACTAGGAAAACCAGCACCCCCTTGCTACCCCTGAATTCCTTCCTTGTGCTTGCTCTAGCAGTTGGTGCTTGCTTGGTGGAGAGGAGATGGCGCTGTGAGGATACTTGCATTAACAGCAAGTCAAAGCTGTGGGCTGTTGTGTTAAGGTGGTTTCAGAAGATACAGTAACTCACAGGTGCAAACACTGGGTATGGGCTGCTGCCACCTCTACATTTGAGCCAAGTTTGAGATTAATGGGGTCCAGGCTTACAGGCAGTAACTTTAGAATATGGTTTAAACTACTTAGTTGCCTAATTGGGTGACACTTCTGGCTTCCTCTGTCTTCTCAACAACCGTGACAACTTCTCACCAACAAGAGCTTGGCAAAACAGTGATCTAGTGTTGAGATGAACTAAAACTTGAAAGCAAAATTTTCAGAATGGAGCAAGCTAAAAAGCTTTCATGCAACATAGCAACATGTAGCAACTTTTGCTTTTAAGGCTAAGTGACAGTTGGATCACTCAAATACTTTAATAGTTGCTTAATTATGGTAATTTTTAGTATCTTTAATGCACAACAAGTGTGATATTTGCCCCCATTTTATGGGCATTTGCATTTTAAAAGCCTCAGTAAAGCTGCATCTGGAAAAGAAATAGGTACTTCTGTGTTTGCTACCCTTTCCACATGTCTTCTGATGCAAAGGAGTAGATAACTGGAGATTCCAGCCTGTGGAAATTTGATGGGGAAGTGGTGGAGCAGAAAAAAAAAGTGATGGCATCAGTTCAGGATCTTTAATGCTGTTTCTACTGTCTAGTTGGCAAAATCTCTCCTTAGCCACATATGGGACTTACTGTAGATCACTGCTGTGCAAATTGAGCTTGGCTTTGAATTAACTGCTAGTAAGCTGAGCCCCTATTGATAGTATCATCAAATGAGGACTAGAGCTGACACCTCTTTGTCTTCGTTATATTGGAAATCTAAGTTGCAGAGCTTGATTAAGGTCTTGGACCTTACAGTGCGCTACCTGTTGCTGCTCTGCACACACCTAAAATACGGCATTCCTTGGGGATGCTGTTCAATACAGCACTAGTGCAGGACTCCAGGGACTCAGGTTTGGATACTGCAGATGTAGTGATGATGTTTCTTCCCTGAATACTCTGCTGTTGATAAATGTGTGCATGCATATAAATAACACATAATTCCCACCCCCCTCCACTGTTCGTGTTCTGAAGTGTCGTCTCAAATATTGGGAACTGCTTAATTTCACCCAGTGCCATTATTTTAATAGAACACCCTCCAAAGGCTCTTTTTCTCTGCTTTGAAATGCTTGTGGTGTTCCAGAGAAGACATTTCTGCTGTGTGCTGCTGCACAACTCAAACTTCTAGTTCAGCTTTAGTCCCAAGCCAGACAAAGTAAATACATCTCTTACTAACTCCATGATATGTAGAGAAGGGTAAGGATAAAATAGGTTGCAGAAAGGCAGAGGACAGATGAAGAGGCTCTTCCTTGCATGAATTTGACAGAGCTGACTGTGAGACTGCCTATGTTTCCAAAATGTGATGTGCTGATGCCCCTGTCCCTGCTGAAGTTGGGCTGAGGGACCAGGGCTTGGCAAAGAAAAAGGGATGGTGCTGGTTCTGCAGCTGTTAAAACCCACTTGCTGTTGGGGGAGGCAGAGGATGGCTTGACTGGGTGGGGTGGTCCCTCTGGATGCCTAAACGGATGTCAGAGGTCTGAGAACTTTTGCTCAAGAGAAAGTGTCTGATGGTGATGTGGAGCAGAGGCAGCCCCATGTCATGCAGGTCACTTCCTGTGGTTAGTGCTCGGGATTGTCCATGCTCTTGAGAACACAGTTGCTACCAAAATGCGTCACATCCCTCTGAAATCTAACTGAGGGGCAACGGGATGAACAAGGCTGCTGAGCTGCTCTGTGCAGAGCAGAATCTGCCTCTGCTGAAAATGAGCCTGAGAGTCTTAGCATGACCCAGAGAGTCAGAGGCTACAGACCTACTGCTGTGTAGCCTATATATTCCAAAACTCAGTTGAGATACGGTAAATATTTGATGTGAGCCAAATCTGAGCGCTTCAACTGGGGGGAAGGGGCCACATCAGGGGAGTCCCACCGTGGGAGTGAGGGTCACTCGTCACAAGGAAAACTACATTGCAGGATGGTTTCCTACTGCTGTGTCAGAACCCTAACACAGCTGTGGGGAAGGAGTGTGTTAATTTTTCTACAATAAAATTAATTAAAAATCCTCATAGAAGTGCATCTTGAATCAATTAGCAGTGAAGGGCTGCAGCTCTAATGGAGGTCCATAGGACAGGGAGAGTCTGCTTTGGGGATGGGACTGAGGATACAAGCGCAGTCAAAGCATCTCTCATACCTTCTCCCTTCGAACAGCTGATTTTTAGGTAGTTTTACTCACTCCTAATAAATCTTGCAGGGGCAGCAGCAACGTGCAAGCGCTTCTGCTGGTTCTGGCTCAGTGGTGGCAGGTGAATGGCTTTTTACTTCCAGCCTCCAGCACAATTCTGGCAGCCACCTCGAGTTTATGTTTTTCCTCTACTCACTCAGGCTGTTGTTCCACAAACAGAGAGAACATCTCCCAAGTAAGCTGCCTTCTGCTGCAGGTTTTGGGGGGCTTGGATGAGGAGATGAGATGTTTCCAGTGGGGCGAGAGCAGGATGCTGCATTTCTGGCCATGCTTTCTGACAAGCCCCAGACTCTCCTCTATGAATGTTCACTCAAGCTCGCTTTCCTCTGAAAGATAACAGGAGGACCCGTGACAAGTGGCATGTTTATTTCTTTCTGCTAGGGCTGCACCACATTTTAATGCATTAAACTGAATTGCAAATCACAGCAGTGCTGCAAACAAAGTGTGCTGGGGACCCTGTTACCAAGCAGTTGCTCTCTAAATGTGTCAGCTTGCAGTGGGGAAGGGACTGAATAACTAGCCTGCCTGACAGGGGGGCTTGTGCCCTACGAGGTGTCTTCATCCCCTTTTGGCAGGTTGGGCTCTGGTGTGTGCCTGCTCCTGCTTGGTAACCTGTTTTCAAAGCACTCTGCAAACATCTCATCCTTCCAGTAGGTCTGATCTGTACGTGCTAAAGCAATATATGAATGGGGGGGGATGTCTCCTTGCCTGTGCTGATGCTCTTGTTTGGAGTTGTCTGCTGCTGAGAGCTCTTCCCTGAGTGCCCTCCTGCACCTGGATCCCTAAATTAGGCAGGAGGAAGCAGCACAGCCATACTGGAGCTGACAGCTCCAGTGGTGAGTAACTCCTTTTGTCCCTGGATGTGGCATGGCCTCACAGAAACACCTGTGAAGTGGCTAAGCCAGGGCTTTATGTTAAGCTAGAGCAGGGGTGGCAGGCGACCTCCCCAGGAGCAGGGATCCTGAACGTTGTGTGGAGCAGCAAACTGGTGCTGTGGTGGGGCTAAGATCTTTGGAGGCTGGGATGCATAAAAGCAAACATTTGTCTTGTTGAGATGAAAATGCATTAACCGTGGTAAAGGGATGCCTGACCTGTAACTGTGTCCCCTGACACGGTTAACTTCATGCCTCTGTCTGAATGCAGCAGCCAGGCAAACCACAGCTGGGAACCCAACTTTGATATGGGGCTGGGTGTTTTGATGGTGTTTGTGGTTGACTTTTGAGCCCATGAGTGCAGAGTGCTGCTGCTCTGCCTCCATGCCTGCCACCTTATCTGGCTCAGTGCTCCCTGCAGGACACCTGGGGAGCCAGAGCAGCCCCTCTGCACGAGTGTCACACACCAGTGTAGCCAAACCTGTGTGAGGAGGGGGGCAGGTAGGATGCTGTGAGTGACAGAGTTGTTTTTTCTTCCCAGTACTTCCACTTGTAAAGCTCCCTCAGGTATTTCAAGTCAGAAAACCACTCTTTTTAAAAATAATAATCAAACATGGCCTGGCTTTGTTGTTGTAAGAGCTTGTCGCTTGTAAGTGTTTTTAACTGCTTCTTTGTGAAGCTTAAAATTTGCTTTATTTAGTTTAGAAAATTAATACCCGTAGCAGGATGAAGTGTTTTGAGGGATTGCTTGAGACAAATGCCTCTTGTCTGCTGCTAATGACTGTGTGATTGCTCTTTTACTGTGTGTTACCTGGCTGTGCCAGCAGTAATACATGGTCCTGTAAAAGAGGCTTGAGAAAGGTATAACCAGGGTCAATTTGGTCTCCAGTTTTCTTACAAAATTGGTTGAGTTTTATTCTCTTTAGCTTCAGACCTCAGACTGGGCATCTTCCCTGGGCTTGGCTTCTGCAGTTGTTTAAGGCATTACTACATGTAGGTCCTGGCCAAGATTTCTCCCCAGTAGCAGGGAGAGCAGAAGGAAACATGCTGGGTCTTCTGTTGCTTTATTTTGTTGCTTCATATAGTAGCTTAATTTTTGCAAGCTGCTGGGAGGTTTTTCAAACCAAGCTCAAAGATAAAGATGTCAGTAAAACTCTTTTAAAGAGAATCCTTTCTTCAAAGGGCTTGTCTGAAAGTGGAATAGAACCTGACGAAATAGAATCATAGAATCTTTGAATTGTTTGAGTAGGAAGGGACTTTAAAGATCATCTTGTTCAAACCCCCCTGCCATAGGCAGGGGCACCTTCCCGTAGATGAGGTTAGCATTAGACTGTCTAATTACTTGCTGTCACTTGTGTTCCATTTGTTAGTGATTCCCACCAGAGCTGTGTAGCAAAAAAAATCCACTAGACCACATATTTTGAACCTTGAGGGTGACTTGCAAAAGGCTTTTTCAGTAGTTTCGAACATAGAAGGTCTTGGCCTTGTTTGTTTTCTACTCTTCCCTAGGCACCTCTGCTTAGAGGAGACAGATGTGCCTGTCCCCTTTTAGTGCTCTGCTTGGGGAGCATGTAAAGCTCAGCCCTTTGACTTTTCCTTTACCCATACTTAAAGGAGGCTTATGAAAAAGAGGGAAAGTGACATTTTACATGGGCAGATAGTGATAGGGCAAGGAGGAAATGGTTTTAAACTAAAGAGAGTAGATTTAGATTAGAAGTTAGGAAGAAGTGGTGAGGTAGTGGCACAGGTTGCCCGTGAGAAGCTGTGGATGCCCCACCCTCTCCTCCTGTTCCCTGCCTAGCTCTCTCTCAGTCCAGCACAGCAGCTGTGGTTGGCACATCTGACCCAAAGTCTTACTTGAGGTAGTGTGATTTGCATTTAAGTTTTGGGAGCAGTCTGGACTATGTTTTCCCAGTAGTTGGGTGCTTTAGGGATGACCTTCAGCTCTCATGGGCTGTTGCTCTGTGTCAGCTCAGACACCCAGTCGTGCTATTCCCCTGAGATTTTTGTGCTCCCAACAGCATCAGGGTGAGAGTGGAGGTTACAGGGATGTAGGAGCTGCTGCTGACTGGGAGTGTACTCTCCCAGCTGGCCCATGTGGGGCAGAACAGTTGTGATGGAGGTGGGAGACAGGAGCAGGAGGCAGCTGAAGGATGTGGGTCTCCAGGTCTTGAGCAGATGGCATTCAGCCCACGGGGTCTCTCCCTATGCTGGAGACCATATGGTGCTGTATTTCATAGCCGGCCCTGAGCGATGAGGTTCGGCAGCGACTATAGATGAAAGGGAAGGTGTGATCTCAGAAATGTTTGCTGCTGTTTGTGCTTGGGTTTCTCATGGAGGTGATTATTGCCAGTGAAACACGTTAGGCTGTGCTGGGCACACCTTCTCGTGGCAGGGACAGGAACAGTCTGCTGTGAGGGGAGATAAGGTGTTAGTGAACGTGTAGGTGGGAAGCACTTTCGTCTGTATTCTCATCCTGCCAAACACAAGGTTCCTGCCCATCAGAGGCACTCTGGTAGGATCTCTTTTCCATTTACCCTCTTCCAGGCCATGCTTGGTTGGTGGGGCTGTGCCAAAGCAGGTGTCAGAGCCCTGTAGCAAGAGCCTCTCCTAGAGCAGAGCTGCAGATCCCTGTGATCTGGAGCAGGATTGCCTGTAGCCTCACAGCCCCAGGGGAGCGAGAGCCACCCTCTTGCCATGGATGCTTGGGCAGCCCCTCAGGGAGGGTCCTGTGGGGGCAGCCCACCCTGACAAGGGCTTAGGGTGCCCATGGTGGGAGAGGGGATCCTGCTGGAGGAGCTGCTGGTTTGCTAGAAGCCTTCTCCTAAATATGGACATGATTATTTTTATTTTTTATTTGCTTGCTCTGGATTCCTTTGCATTTTTCCCTTAATACTGGAGAAAAATCAGCGGTGCCCTGCGTGCATGTGACATGGCTGTGCACAAACTCCCTTTGTGACTTCTTTCTTTCACAGGAGAGAAACATATTCAGGAAAAGCAGGGCCTTGACAACAGGAATCAAGTGTTTCTAAATATGGACATCCCTTTTTGGACTAAAACGTCTTTTTGTACCATACATATTTCCCCTGTTAATAATTTCCTTTTGTTCCTTGCAAACTTGGGTCCTCCAGTGTTATAGAAGGAATTACAGCCACTCTGTTTGTAAACTTTTCTTTATGATCCATGAACTGTCTTGTATGTTGAATGGATTTGCTGGGTTTTCTTTTTAATGTGGTTGGAAAGGCCAGCACTCAGGTTTACTTACCCTAGGCTTTCCCTATTTTTTTAAAAAACAGTCGTATTTGGCCTCAGCCCATCTCAAAATATTGGGGATTTTATGGGCCATTGAGCTTTGCGTAGTCCTATTCACTGCTTTTGTGTTGCACTAATTGGCTTGATAAAAAAGGACCTGGGCTCTGTAGAGTGCTTCTCCTCCAAGGTGAAATGTGAGATGGAGGGGGAGATATTCAGATGTTCACTAGCAGTTATGCTTGCTGGATAATCTGAATGCATCAGAAATGAGCTACAGCTCAGACAAAGTAGGGGATTAGGAGTCTGAGATGGGCGAGCGGGTGGACATCTGGAAGCCTGCTGTTTAGCTCGTCTGCTGGGGTGGGTTGTGTGTTCAAAATGTGGGTTATAGGCGCCGAAAATGAGCAGCACGCTGGGATAACGGTGGCTCTCTGTGGGTAAGTTCCAAAATAACAATTACAGTTGTTATTTGCAGAGGACCCCACCCTCCCTAGCAGAGCTCTGTGCGTTCAAGCTCTCCCTCTGACGCTGGAGGGACATGCTCTGGTCTGATGGCACTGTTTGCATGCCCCACCTCTGCCTGCTGCTCCGAGGTTTTGGGGGGAAACCTCACGCATCCCCGTGGCTGGTGATACACAGCAGATGATCAGGCCCTTACTTGCACAGTGGCCCCTTTGGTTTTAGGCAGGGGCAGCTCTGCAGAGCCCAACAGAAAAGCAAACGCATGGGGGAGGAGGAGCAAACCCAGCTCGGGGCTTCTGAACCCCTCCTATGTGCAGAGCCCAATTCTCCCGGAGTTGAGCCTACTGTTACAGTGCAGGGCTGTTTCTGCCACCAGCAGCATCTGCTCTGGAATAGTGTCTGCCTGGGGCCGGCTCCACTTAGCCCATCCCATTCTCAGCTCCCAGCCCCTCACCCTCATCCCTGTAGGCATGAGGTTCTGGCTTGGTCCTCAGAGTGTGGGTGGAGCAGAGTCTTCTTCATTTGATGATGAAATAGAAGTTGAAACATCCTTCTGCTTTTTTTTGAAAACACAGTATTGGAGAAGGAATTACAAATATGTTGCGAACAGAAATAGCTGAATAGTGGTTTGGTTGGTTTTTCTTTCCCAAAAAGTAATTTCTTTCCCAGCCTCTCTGCATGTGCTCCCTTTCTGCTCCTCCATCTCCAGCACTTTGCTCATGTTTCCATCCTTTTGCTGGATATCCTGCCTTGGCAGCTTCAATTTTGGCCACAGCTGTAACATACCCAAACGTGGCTGTACACAGCCGAAGCCTCACAGTGCTCCGAACACATACCCACTGCTGCTGGAGCAGCATTCTGCCTGCCACACATGGGAAGCATCGCACTGAGCCAGCCAGCACTGAGAAGTTCCTTGTTCAGGGGAGAAGTGGAATTCCCACCCTACTCTGTTTCTGGCAATGCCGTCAGTGCTGGACACGATGTCCCAGGGAATTAAAGCAGGACTGAGGACTGAGCCAGGTGCAGCCATGTGGCAGTATCGCTGAAAGTGCTGACTCAGCAATATGTGGCCAGCTTGTGTGAAAGCCCTGTAATTTGTGGGGGATGTTCTTGTTTTACCTGTCAGCTACACAGACACTAATCTGACCCACGGGGCTCTGGGTACAGCACCAATGGCCGGTGGCTCCTGCTGTGCTGCCTTGTTTTCTTGTCTTTTTCTGGCAAAACTGTTTTTTGAGTTTTGGTTTTTTTTTTTTTCTTGCTTGGGGGAGCAGAGCTGAGTCTCAGTAGGCACTGGCAGCATTTTTACTTTTTGTGTACTTCTATGTCCTACTGGGTTGAAACACTGTCATATGTTTTCTCTGAGTAGAAGCTTAGGGAGCTGCAGCCAAGGGCGATTTCTTGGCACTGGATGGAGCGTGGGCAAACAGATAAACCAGCTCCTTTGCTAGGGCCAGTGTACCAGGGATCCTGCCTCTTGGTCTGTGCCAGCAGCACCTTTTGGCTGGGAAAATGGAGGTCTGGAGAAGGGGAGCAACACTGCTGTGGTCACCCATGGGCACCCTGGAAGCCAAACATCTGGAAAGCTGGATTCAAAATACTCCTTTTTGTCCCAGGGTGGGAGGAGGCATGTACTTTGCCTGAAAAGCAGGGCCAGAAAGGTTTCTCGTGTGCTAGGTGGGGGGACTAGGTTAGGAGACCTGCCTGATTTTACTCACACTAAATGCAGTTAAGCATTGCAGTCCCCATTCTTCCTCCACTGTAATGTAACTTTTCAGAAGTACTGGCAGCACAAAGCATTGAAACTTCTCCATACCAGGGGCAGAGCCTGAGGAGCTGCCCAGGGGCTTCGGGAGCCCCCAGGGCAGAGACAGGGCACCCTGCAGCTCCCCGATACTCTTCTGGGCTGTCAAAGCCTTTGCTGTGAGGTGTAGGAGTCCAGGTTTGAGGAAGGCAGCCCTGAACCCTGTGTCAATTCCCTGGGTTGACTGGGGGTTGCTCCTCCAAACTGGAGTGCTGGGAGTTTGCATTCCCCTCGGCTTCAGCCCTGAAGGAAGCCTAAAGCCTTGGTCAATAATAAGCTTATAAGACAGTAAATCTTGGTAATGCGAAAAACAGAAGATGGCATCTGCTCAACACAATGGCACTGTGTATGGTCTGGTAAAACTATTGAAAGGAGATTCCTGTTTTCGGAGGGGTTACAGCAGAACAGCCCAATTTCCATGCAGGATTGGTGGATTTCACTGCCCCCAGCCCTTCAGAGTGGCTGCTGGAATCCTGTTGGGGCTGAGCACAGGCAGAGGTGACCAGTGGCCCATGAGGCTGGGTGCTTGCCACAGGTGCAGCAGCCCCTGCCACAAAACCAGAGCCGAAGCTACTGTTGTCCTATGTGGAACTGGAGATGAGCATGAGATTGGACTGCCACAGCAATTGTATTCTCTTCCTCCTGTGCCCACTCCAACGCCTCCTTGCAATGGCTGCAGTGGGACATATACATACTTTGGAGGGTACTCCGCTGCAAATAGGGGTTGAGGTAAAAATAGGAAATAGCTTCTTCTCTTGTCTTTGGAGGTGCCAAAATGAGATGAGCTGATGGGCAACAGGTGCCTGGCTATGAATGATTTGTGCAGGGGGCAGCAGGAAAAGAAAGAGGCTGGGTCTTCACCTGACACTCACTTCATCTGACGAATCTGGTGCCCATGGGGTGGGAGCTGGAAGTGGTCCTGGTCCTGCTCCAGCTGTGTAAAGCCAGGTCTGCAAAATGGAGAGGAGAAGGGGAAGGAATCTGCAAATGGTGTGCAATGCGTTTATGAATTGGGTCTTTAATAATTTACATTACCAGTTTAATACTTTGAATACAAATTATCTTGCCCATATGCTGTGCTGACAAACATAAAAATGGAGTAATCAAAGCTGTAATAGCACTACAGCAAAAAGACATAAAATGCCACTAGAAGGTTTAGGATAAATTATTGCTTGCACATACCAGCTCTATGGCTCCCTGGTGCCAAAGGATGCATTGCAATTTCTTCCTCAGACTTTGCATTTGGGCTTGAGGACTGATGCAGTACCAGGAGTACTGCTTAAAATTCTTCAAGATGGGCAGCATTTAACAAAGAAGAGGAAAGAAAAAAAAGGCTCAGACTTGTTTGATAAACACTGTAATTTAAATTCTGCTCTGGCATTACATGGGCTGCCAAGAAGATGTAGCCTTATTTGTAGGGAGCCCCCTTCTTCCTCCAGCAGCGTTATTTACATGTATTATAAACTGCAGTGCTGGCTTGCCATCTTCAGGCAGCTGCCATACACTGCACAGCATCCCTGTGCATCCTTGTCCATCTCTGCTGCTTGGAGGTGGTGGGTCCAGCCTGGGTCCACAAGGGCAGCTTGTGGGACAAGGGAGGATGCCCTAGGTGACCCAGGCAAAGGGCAGCATCAGTCCAGGCAAAACACAAGTTTCACCTCATTTCTCTTTACACTTGAATTTGTTCCCCTCTAAGGCCTCAGCTCTGAGGGGCTGGAGGAGGTAGGAGAAGATGAAACAGCTCTAGGCTCTTGGTGCTGCAGTTTAGGTACAAGGGAACAGTATGAGTGGCCTTGGGAGCTCATGGATGCTGCAGATGACTTAGTGGTTTGTTTTAGCAGTCTTTTGGTGCATGTGTGCTTGCATACTGGGCATCCTGAAGGGCACAGGGTTCTGCAGCAAAAGGAGCAGGTTTGCAGAGCAGAGATGCAAGCTACGCTCACAGGGAGCAACTGCATTTGTAGATGTCAGTAGAGCTTGTGCTGTACCTGGTGGCAGAGCCTCTCCTTTTAAATACCAGCCTATTCATTGGTGCCACATCTCCAACGCATCCCAGCTAAAGGCAATCTTTCACAGAAAGAGCCATTTAAGTCTCACATTTGCATATACTGAATTTCTCAGCTATCAGGGTTACTCCATGCTGTAATCCATTCCATGCTTCTAATACAATCAGTGAAAAATGAGGCTTCTTCCCAAATAAATCATCACCAGTGAAGGAAAGTGTGGTATTCCTGCAAGGCCTGAGACTCCTACAGTAGCAATGTCTTTTTCCAAAAGGCAGAGAACTCTGGGCAGGCTCATTCTCTGCTGCATGGGCTCACTGCTAGTCTCCCAAAGTTCTAAACCCTTTGCATATGAATGAGTTTTTCCTGCCTTTGCCTCTCCGAGGATCTGCTGCTGTCTGTCTCCCTGGGATGTGGTGCCAACAGCTCGGGAATAGTGCACCCATAGGCTGGGGTTGCCCCTCTTTGTCTCATCCATCATTCCATGCATTGGTGCACACACACCTCCCTCTCACATGCTAAGGGAAGAGGAGTGGATGCCAGTGTTTGGCATCCTGTGTCCTGGCAAGGTGGGTGCTCAGGGCTGCAAGAAGTGAGAGAGAGAGCACCCTCCTCCTGCCTAGCCTGTTCCTGTGTTCCACCTTGCTCTGCTCCTTGTGTTCCTCCAAAGCCTGGTTTTGCCTGTGAACAGGAGGTTTTGGAGGAGCCCCACTGTCCCCTGGCCCTGGGGATCAACCACGTGACAGAGCAGACCTGTTATTGCAGCCAAAAACCATCAGTGCAAAGAGGCAACCGAAGCCTCTCCAGCCAGGGGCAATGGGACCTGTCTGGGTGGGGAAAGGTATCTATGTGAGTCAGGATGGGGAGAAATGGGTGGGCATCCAGCCCCCACTGGAAGAACTTTTCCCATTGCCAGATCTTCTGGAGAATAAGGCCCTCACTGATCTTTTTGATCCACAAATAAATTGGATGGATCAAGATCACAATGAGAAATATCCCCATTCTCATCCAAAAGAGATTTTCAGCATAAAAAGGCTTTATGTGACTCATAAAATTTAACATTTATTTCTGCACGCGAGGTAAATATTTCCCCCTCTGAACATATAAGCAATGCAATTTTGTTTGAAGCCTCCATTTGTTTAAGTCTAGAGGTGACAATAATTCACCTGTTTTCCCTCCCTGTATTTCCCGAAGCAATGGCATAAGCCACAATAGAGCGAACTCAGCTCTGGCCATTTGTCACTTGTCAGCTCCATTCCTCAAATACGCTCAGACGAGCTTTGTTCTGGAGTTTACATTTGGGCACCTTCTGATCTCTAGCTGCTGGTAAATGGCCCTGCATTCTCCTGTTTAGAGGAAGAAATACAGCATACCTGTATGCAGCCACTGCCAGGGCAGGCTGGAAAGAGAGACATAACTTAATCTAACTCCAGATAAATCATGATTTCTTAGTGATCTGCCTGCCACAGGCAGTTGAGATTCTCATCTCTTTGACACTGTAACAACACTTGTCACTCAATGTCCCAAAGAGACCCGCTCCCAGCCAGAGATCACAGATGACTGAGAAGATGCCTGGAGTTGTAAACACCATCAATCTGGAGAAAACAAACACTCCCAGGAGCTGATGTCAGATGGCGATGTTCGAAGTCAGTGGTTGTCTCTGCAGAGCACAGGGCTGCATGGATCCCCAGCCTCACACCTCCCCAGGTCTGGTACCACCTGAAGCTCCAGCAAATTCAGGGAGACAAAGTGCTGTCTGTCCTCTTCCCTGGGAAGGCTTGGGTGATTTTGGAGGCTGTAGCCCCCTGTGCAGCCCCCAGGCCCTCGCAGAAGGGGACCAAGGGTTAGCTGCTGTGGGGCAGAGGCATTTGGGGGGTGGCCTTGGGGACTGGCCATGTGGCTGTGTGGAGCTGCTGGCAGTGCAGCCCCATTCCTGCCCGGTGCCCCTTGCCACCCTCCAACCCGCAGGGCTCCTAGTGGAGAGGGAGGCTGGTTTGGGAGAGGTGTGGAGTTTTATTTTTAGTTCCCCACTTACAGGCAGAGACCCTCAGTGTGGGCAGAGAGCCCCTGTCCCACACCAACACACCAGCTTTTGGAGAAGCTCCCCATCTCATCATGGGCAGTGTGTTTGCAGCACCGGTACCTCACCTGGTTTTCTATCCTTTTTGGTACTCCTTTGGTGCCTTTCCTGGCTTTGGTGGAGTCACTTCTGATTTACAGCTAGTGTCACATGAAATCTGAAGCAGGTGCTCTCCTCCTGCCCCGCTCCCACCCAGGACTCCTCTGTTCCCCCCTGCAGTTCCCAGTGTGGCTCCCTGGGTCTCTGCCTGTACTCAAGGACGTGTCCATGCACAGGCTGTTTCTTTATCTGTCTGCCTCTTTTTCTTCTTTCCCCCTTTTTTAAAGGAAACTGAATCCAAGACTGCCATGTAATGATGATGACATTATTGTTAGTAGTTATTTCTATTTCCATAGTTCCAAGAGGTAGAGAACAGAATCCCACTGGGTTAAATGCAGCACATGTTATAACAAGAAGACAGTCTGAGTGCCAAACAACTTGCAATCTTCTTTTTAACGTAAGGAATGTAAAATTAAGATTACTATAGCAACATCTTGCCCACGTTGAACACAGATAGGATTTGTTGGTCTTTATAAATATATATGCTTGTGTGTATGTATATATATATGTAATGTACATATACAAATCCTAAATATCTCTGGCAACTTTTTCTGTAGTTGAATTTATATTTAATTTCAAGTTCTCTGTATCACAGATCTAATTTGTATCCAGCTTTCCTTCAGCAGCCTTGCCTTTTCCTTCAGGCTCTTTTGTGCACACTGCATGCCAGGCTCGACTGCCCTCTGCCTGGGGAGAGTGCTTAGTCCCTGGTTGGGAGCAGGGACAAACTCTGACTGGGGGAGGTAATCCCATCTACTGGGGGTTTCATTTTAAATGTATACAACCCTGTTAAACCTTATAACTGACTTAACATCTCCAAATTTGCTTCCTTCAATCAGATTTTAGGAAAGTAGGGTGAACTTGAGACATGCAAATCCTTCATTTTTTTTCCCATCCCTCTTCCCTCAAGTTATTAGTTCAACTTCTAATGAAATTTCCTATGAGGTATGAACTGCAGCTCTCCTTTCTTCTCCATGACTGAATAAAACCTAGAAATGGGCCTAGAAATGCCTGCAGGAAGGGCAGAGCACAACCAGGAGTGAGGAGCTGAGGGAAAGGCAACAGGAGGATGGATGCTTCTACAGCTCAGTGTCACTTGAATTCTCTAGGAAAGCAGCAGAAATTCAAGCACTGTTTTCACCTTGTTGCAGAGGTAAGTGGAGTTACTGATAAAGAAGAGCCTTAACATCACCAGATCTGAAGAGAGCTGTCTTTGTTTATGAGACTACAACTGGGGAGGAGGGGAAAACCAGGCATCAAATTGTGCTAAGGAGATCTGAAGGGTACTGCTCTCTGCCAAAGAAAGACACACTGGAGGGATACCCTCTTCTCTCGAGGAGCAGGAGGAACTTGCTGCTCATTTGTAGCAGCTTTAAGGCTGTGGAGTCGAACATGCACAGTTGGAGGGCTGGTGGATCCGCTGTTTTGAGACCAGACTGTAATGGAGATCTGAGAACCAAAACAGAAAACGACTGCTGGCAGGTCTGGATGGAGAAGCTGGAAAGCAGCCTGGAGTTGCCAGCTGCAGATTTCTGGTGCCTATGACTTAGCAGAATTAAATACAAGGAAATAAATCACAGGCAGCTCTGCCTGCAGGGTCTAGAAGGAAAGCAGAGGGGCTGGGGTTAGGCAGGTGAGCAACCCCAGTGGGTCTATGGGGACGGCAGGAGTGGAAAGGTGAAGAACAGATCTCCAGGGCACAGAGGCCCGCTTTCAAAGCTCAACCAGGCAAATGCAATAGCTTTCCTTCAGACAGAACTGCTCTACGAGCAGGAATCAATACCTTCCTGCAGAGCCTGCAAAAATGCTGACAGGTGTAAGTGTGTAGAGCTGATGCCCCGAGGAGGTTTCTGGATGGAGTTATTGAAGAGATAAGCAAACACGAGTGATACTTCACACGTATGTTGGGTATTGGTGTGGACCTTACAGTGGCAGGCTGAAGGTACAAGGGCAGCTGAAGATCAGACCAAGCAATAGGGAGTGGGATGAAGACCAGTAGAAGTTCATGAGCAATGATGTATCATAGGGCAGAGCCAAGTGATTTTTGTAAGGTGGGCACTCAGCTGTTTGCTGCAGGAAAGTTGTTCTTTTGCTGAATTGCCCCTGACCCTGGGCTGACGCGTAGGCAGAAGAGATTTTGCCACCTCCTTGCCCAAAGGAAGGAGTAAAGGCAGGCTCCAGGGGTCCAGCAGGGCAGCGGGGCTGGGAAGCAGGCCCAGGAGGAATCAGCAAGGTCTGTAGGGCTGAACAAAACATTTCCAAGACCATTGGTTAAAGTCCACACACTTTCTCATCCTCTTTTCTGGAATGGGCACCCAGCAGGACAAGAGTCTGTTTAAGATGGAAGTTAACCCTGGGCTTCCTCAGGTAAGAATAGCTGCTGTGGGCAGTGTGAGCACCAGTGCTGTGCACTGGGTAAAGGTTTATGTGCAACCTCAGCCCAGAGACCTGGTTGCTTGCCCCTTGGAAATGCTGCAGAGCTTTGCAGGCGTGCTGGACTGTCCAGTGAAATCAGAGCTTTTCATGGGAGTACAGCAAGAGAAGGGAATCATTTCTGTTTCCCCGAAGGATACAGAGTTTCCCATCTATGGGCTGCACATTGCTGATATGTACTGAAGTGATAGCCTGAGGAAAGGGAATCTCTTCACTGTAGAAAAAACTTCGGTTGTAGAGTCAACTGGCTGCAGCCCTTCTGTTAACTCCCACCACACTGCCACTGTGGATGGCTGCTCTTCTGCAGGGGCAGGTAGGTACCACACGTCCCCCTTGGCTCCATAGCACTGCTGTGTCAGCCACCATCACCATCACCTCTCTGCTTCTTATTACTCTTGACCTCCCTGTTTCCATAAGGTGTTTTTAAGCAAGCCTGCCACCAAGGCTATAATCGGTTCTCATGTCTTCTTATTTATGCTCTCACTCAGCAATTTGCACAGGGCTGTCGAGCTCTCCGCTCGTAATTGACAGGGGAAGGCAACCTGCTTCATGAGAGGAAACATCTCCATGGCTGCTGGATCTGAGCAGGCTATTTCCCATAATGAGGATGAAGTAAAACAGGATGTCGGTAACAGCCGTGGATGTAGCTGAGCCCTCATTACTGCAGGGACAGAGGTGCTGCTTGGGACATAATTAAGAGCTCGATATTTGGAGTACAATGTGTCGCACTGTCCTTCCTACACCACTGCCTCATAGCAAGATGCTTAGTGCCAAGTGCTCCTGAAGTTTGCTCAAGTCACAATCCAGGCTGCAGGAGGGGCTGCTTAGGGAAAGGGAAAGCTCCTTGTCTTCTTAAGACAGTTGTTTCTCTCCTTGCAGAGGACAACCATGGAAATTTCAGCCTTAGCATTGGAAAGCAACTTCCAATAGCAATGGCTTATGCCATCCCTAGCTGGTAAAGCAGCTTGGACGTGGTGTGGGCAGAATGTTTGCAGGTGGGTGTGCATCCAAATGTGAATATGGGCTGAGAAGGCAGGGAATGTGAAGGGGAGAGTCCCCAGAGCACCTCAGCAGTTTCCATCTCACACTGTTCCCCCTGCACAGTCAGAGGATAAACTTAGGTCCCTTCTCCACGTATGGTGGTGGTGAGCTGGATGATACCCTGACGTTTCCAAAAGTTTGGCCTGATTCCTCCAGCTGATCTGTAACTGGGATGAACCCCAGGGTGGAGGAGAGGAAAGTAAGGGGAGAGAAAGTGAAGTGAGAGAGGCTGTGAGAGCTGCACTGGAAAAACTGAGAGCAGCCCAGCCAGCATCCCCTGTAGGTGCTGATGTGGGAAACAAGAACAGCAAGAGAACAGCAAGAGAACAGCAAGATTTTTGTGTGCACAGCGTGTTGGGGCAAAAGGGATGGGCTGGAAAGGGAATGGTGAAATGAGACCGGTAAGGAGCAGGAATGGTTTTGGTTTTGGTTTCTACTGCTAGAAAAAGGGACTGGGTGAGGAATCTCAATGAGAAAAAGTATGAAGTGCTCCTTTTTCCCCCCTCTCTTTTTCTCCTGCTATCCCAAGAGATCTCCATGGAAGGAAAAAGCCAGCCCCAACCTCACTTGAGCACACACATTGTGGGGATGATGTGCGGAGAATGAGTGGTCCTTCTTCTGCTTCAAAGGCAGATCTTGAACATAAATGGGGTAGGGGGACTGATCTCTCATGAATCAGCTTTCCTCTCTTTGCATTGCTTTGATTTGCAGGAATTTCTTACTTGGATATTAAAACACTTAATTCTTTAGGTTTTGTTAGCTATTAAATACATCAATTAAATCCTTCCCTGAGGGGTTTTTTCCCCCAACAAACCCCACCAGCTGGACCATTTCCATACCTTTCCTTCAGCCATGACTATCACCTGGGTAGAGTCCTGTGCTACCTCTCAATTGTCATCTGAACATCCTCCCTGAGCAGCCTGCACAGCAACCAGGCTGCTTTTGCTGGAAGCAGGGCCTCTAATTTGGCATTTTTTTGGGTAGGATTCAGTAAAGTCACTGAAAAATCCCACATTCTGTCCTAACACCTTGAGACCTGCAGCAAGACCGGTTCCAGCCTGGCCCACCACGGGATGCTGCTTGATATAGCTGGTGGTGCGAGCTACCAAAAAACCCAGTACACGTCCCCCCCAGGGATGCAGGGCTGGGTTTGAGGCACTGATGATGCTGCAGGGAAGAGCCTGAGTTTCTTCACACATATCGGAAGGGGCTGGAGTTATTTGTGAGCAGAGACTGTACAAATCCTATGCATAATTCAGCTGCTGCCATACAAATCATCCCACCAGTAAAAGCCTTTTCAGAAAGCATGATTTGATCACGACAAACTTTGACCTAAATGTGCTGCAGCCGACAGCTCCATATGACAGGTTTTAAACTTTTGCCATCACTTCTTTCTGAGAGGCAGAGTGAATCTAGGTCAGCTTCCCCTTTGCTTGTTTGTAATGAGGCTAATTCTGATTTCATTCATGTTGCATCCTTAAGTTTGAGATAGGGGAAAAAATGGGAGATTTGAAAAGGCAAGTCAGCCTCAAAGTCATTCTTCTTAAATCCCATCTTGGAGCAAAGGAAGCGGTTTGATGTTGCGTCCCAAGGCAACATTGATGGTGTAATTTAATATTCAGGGTGTGAAAGGAATACAAAGTTTTCCTTCTTTCCCTTTTTATTTAGATTGCAGCATTAAGCAGTTGGGCTGAATGAACAGGCCTGTGTCCGCGGCTTTCGCAGCGATTAACAAAAAGGCCTATTCTGGGCGAGTGGGCTGTGCGCACTGCGTCAGGCTGCTGCTCCAGGGACAAAGAAGGGAAGTGGCTGAACACGAGGTTATTATTTTGTCTGGAGTTTCTAGGCAAGAACGACGGCATAAGTAGAGCCGCTTGTTTGTTGATCTCCTCTGCAACGGCAGCTCAGGGCAAGCTGCTGCATTCATCTGTTTATTGCTGAAGCAGCCAGTGCTGTTTTTCCCAAGACTGGGATTCTCTTATGCCATGCACAGTACAGCTGTGCTGCCTCTGCATAAATAGCTGCACAGTCCAAATGGACAAGAGAAAAGTTTGGGAGAGAGTAACTACTGCTGTATGTGTTTGGCTAGAGAACTGCAGGTGGATAATGGTGATTCTCCCTTTGGTAATGGTCTGGAAATAACTCTGCTTCCTGGCCACANATGCTAATAGTCATGATGCATGGCGGAACTAAATGACTTATTTTAGCTCTGTTTGTCAGCTCAGTGAGTCTTAGACTGCGCCAAGGAGTGAACCTCCACTGTCTGGGGTCTAGATCAGAATCTTAAACAAATAAAACTGACTGTGCTGGAAAGGCAAGTGCCAAAGCTCTCCACTGGCTGAGCACTGCATCCTTGTGGCATTCAACACCTGTAGGCTGCTGGTATCAATATGGGAGGCAGCAGAGGAGACTCACACAGTCTGTTCAGAGGTGGAGGAAACCTGCTCTGCCCATCACCAGGAGCAGCTATGCAGGGGTTAAAGAGTGTGGAAGTAGTTCATATGGCAAAGGATTTATCAGCCTCATTTCTGCTTCTGCTTATGTGTGTCTCCCAAAGGCCATTGCTTGAGTGAAAATGCCCATGTGTTGAGAAATTACAACTTTTATTGCCTGTTGTTCTCGCTGGAAATAAATATGAGTACTTGGCTAGGCTGGTGTGGTGAGAGAGGAGGGGTTCAGCTTCATTCAGCATCTTTGCCCTGCGTGTGTGGATCTGGGGAACAGAGCAGGTGTTTGGTGGGACAGGGGCAAGGGAGAGAACTGAGTGTTACTGCTTGGGGACCTCGGTATCAGGAATGACTATTAAATTGCCTTTGCAGCTCACTGGGAGTTATTTTCAGTGAGGAAACCATTAACCTGCCCCATGATCCTGGTGGTCCCTATGGCCCTGGTGCCTGCTTTTGCAAGGAGCGAGTTACAGATCAAAGATGGCTCGCCTGTACCCTGTCTACAACTGAGACAGGCAGCATGGAAGTCGAGGCAAAGGTTTCCTGGTGCTCTGATTTTGTATCTCTCTCCTTTCTTTTCATGTCTCTTCCCTCCTTTGAAGTGGAACACCAAGACACCTTTGAATGAGCTCATGTTGGAATTCTGAAATTTCCAACCCAGTATTCCTGATCCAGTGCTAACCTGCCTGTTCCAGGGGGTGCCCAGGGGGCCACTAATTATTTTGGTAAGCATGAGGTCTGGCTAAAGGGAATGGGTATGTCACTGTCACTAAGCATGCTCAGTCAAAACAGCAAGACAAATTGGCCTTAAACACATCAAATTCAGTATAGTAGTATTTGTAGAGAACAGCCATTATCTTCGTATATTTGACAAAAGCCAATTGTCTCTGTGACAAAATCAGTGTACTAGTCAGCCTGTCCCTGTACAGGAGGGGAAAAATTTCTTCATTTATAAGCAATTCATTAAGTAGCATTAAAGCTGTCTCTGAAGACAAAAGAATCTTTTTAAAGAGGACTCAAGATAGCAAGAAGGAAGATTAATGCCTCAGCTATTTTTCAATTATGTAAGCTTCCATTTATTACAGTATACCTGGATTAACTCTTACTGAGCTGTGTGCCCTGGTAGGTGGGGTAGGGAAACAGAGGTGTTTTGTGCCACTGGACACACTCAGCAAGGGATGAGAGATGCTCTGCACAGGGCTGCTGTGACTGGCATGGCAGGAGGGTGGAAGGCACTGCCCCTCTCAACCTCACTGTTAGCAAAGCTATGACAATTTTGCACAAGAAATGTGTATTTGTGGTGCTTGAATATTTTGCACTGATTATATTCTACTTGGTCTTCCTGTTTGCATGCATGTACATACTCTCCCTGGTGTAGTTCAGGTACTGAAGAGTTCTGGTTTCTGATCCTAATTCAGGTGCCTTCTCCTGCAATCACGTTCATGATCCTTGCACAATCAAATGAGCCTAAATTGTTCTAACACACTGGGGATACGCTTATTTTAGCGTGATTTATGTCAGCAGTTCTGGTAAAGTGTAATTAAAAAGGTCTCATTGATACCTCTACCTTCATTTTTTTTCCCTTGCCACTGCTTCCTAGAGTGCTCGCCTTGTCTTAATTGAAGCAGTGAAGAGTCCATTTAGCAGGAAGGTGGGAGGAAACCACCTGAATATCATTCATCTAAATCACTCCACTGATGAAAACAGTTGCTCACTACATCTATCATAATTTCTTCTAAGTTTCTTACAGGAGATTAGTTGCTGCAACTATGCAGATGCACACATGCCTGGTAGAGCTCTGCAGACCTTCTCATCTAGGGCAGCCACTCCAGGCTGTGGAAAAAGACAGATTTTTGCAGGTATAAATTATGCACCAAAAAAAGTGGCCAGATAAAAACCCATTTTCATGTCTTTCCAGTTGCATTAGTTTCATGAAACTTTATACTCCCTTTACCTTGCACTGCTGTGTGAGCAAAGTTTTTTTAAATGTGAGGCCAAAATCTTTTTTGGGCAGCTTTGGTGCTCTTGCCAAGACATTTGTATGTAAAGTTCAGGTCCTTTGAAGTCACATGCCAGTTCTCCACAGCTGAAACACACCTGAGAGCATCTTAAAAATAGTGCAAAAGCTGACAGAGAAGAGCAAAGGTGAAAGGTGATGAAAGAATATGTCCATGAGAGCTGACCTTGTTCCTCTCTGCAGGTAGATCCTAAACACAGAGCAGCTGAAAGTCTGTGAACAAAATTATTTGGTTTACACAGAGAAAATATTTGCAAAACGATGCAGAATTCAGTGCAGAGCGTCAAAAGGAAGCCAAAAGAAGCTAAATATCAAGCCAAAATGCCGTCTTTAACAATTCAAGAATGCAGGATTTTGATAATTTTCTTTAAACCCTTTTTTTTTTTTTTTTTCCTTCAGAATGGCATGCTGTCCAGTCATGAGGAAATGGTAAAAAGACATTTAAAGCAGGTTGGGTCAGCAAGGTTCTGAACGCAGATGTGAGGCTGGCTCAGACCCTGGGCCACCAGGCCAGGGCAGATCCTGTTTGCTGCTGGTCTCGGCTGTGCCTAGCTGCTGCTTGTACTCTGCTGACGGGGAATGAGCCATCAAAGGCTTTGCTTTTCACTTTGTTATTGACTCACTCGACCAGGCAGTTGTAAAACCCCCATGACAAGTTGTGACACAACATTAATGTTTGCTTGGGCACTTCAACCTGCACACAGAGGGGTGGCTTTGGGCAGAAGCCAGAGGAGGTGGTGTTGGGCAGCCTCAGCGTGCCCCTGCCCTCTGTCCTGCCCATGGCGGATGCTGAGCACCTCTGCTATGAACAAAGGCTGAGAGAGCTGGGGTTGTTCAGCCTGAAGAAGAGAAAGTTCCAGGGACATCTTACAGCACCTTCCAGTCCCCAGAGGCGCTACAAGAGAATTAAGGAGCGACTTTAGACAAGGGCATGGAATGATAGAACAAGAGGGAATGGCTTTAAACTGACAGAGGGTGGGTTTAGATGAGAGATAAGGAGGACATTTTTGACTGTTGAGGATGGTGAGGCCCTGGCACAGGTTGCCCAGAGCAGCTGTGGATGCCCCACCACTTGAAATGTTCCAGGCCAGGTTGGATGGGGCTCTGAGCAACCTGGTGTTCCTGAAGGTGTCCCTGCCCACGGGCACGGGGAATCGAAACTGAATGATCTTTAAGATCCTTTCCAACCCAAACCATTCTATGGTTCTATAGTATCCCTGTATTCTCTTTTCTGATTTTGTTTTCTCAACAAATGTGAGAGCTCATGTGGTTGTGGTATTGCAGCCACAGTCTGACCACAGTGGTTTGGTCTCTTCTTGCTCATGCTGGTGTGGAATAAAGCACAGAAGGTGCCTGGAAGCCCCAGCCGTGGGGCTGGGCTGTGGGAGCTGGGTATCTAGGCTGAGTGCTATTTTCCTGCGGTTGAGAAGCCCCTGAGTGAGGGGGCTGCCGAGCTTACATTACTGCTAGGGCTTCTGCAGCCCACACGTAAAAAGCATTAAACCGAAAGGTCTTTATTCTGGCGTAATTGGTTGAAAACGTCCCTGTGGGGATGGGTTTGCCTGAGGGGTGGCTGGCTGGAAGCGGAGCCGCGGGGCAGTGGGAAGCAAAGGCACCGGGAAAGGCTTCAGCGGCTCGAGGTGCGAAACTTAGCCTCGTAATCTCTCCCTGTCGGCACCCCTGCCCGAAGGCAGGAGCCGGGCGAGCGTCCCGGAGGCAGCGGAGGCTGGAGGGGCGCCGGTCCCGCCGTGAGGGCGGGCAGGGATTGGGGAGCCGACGGCTCCGAGCGGGGACCCCCGCCGCGCGCTGCCCGGCGCTGCCGCGCGGTGGCGCCATCTACCCGGAAACCGCCTCATTGCCCCCGCCGCGCACCGGGCACTCCCGCCCGGCCCCCCCGCTCCGCCCCGGGCAGGGCGGCGGCACCGCCGGGNGCCACCGGCCTGGCGGCCGTGCTTATCTTCACCATCGTGGTGGATGTGCTGGGCAACGCGCTGGTCATCCTCTCTGTACTGCGGAACAAGAAGCTCCGCAACGCCGGTGAGCGCGGGGCGGGCGCGAGGGGCGGGGGGNCCCCGGCCCCTCATGGCCCCGGTGCTGGCGAGGCAGGAGCCCGCGGGGGGCGGTGGGGGCAGAACCGCAGTCCCGCATTAGGGCCGTGAGGGCACCTCCGCCGGGGAGCCCCGGGGCCGATCTGCCCCGGCCAAGGGCTCCGAGCTGCCGGTGAGCTGGAGCAGTGCCCGCCCGTCGCTTCTCTCCGGTACTGGGCTGCCCCCGGGTTCCCGGCTGACTCTCTGCCCGTCCCGTCCCGCTGCTGCTTTTGTCCTCCGACTTCTCGAAACTTTTGTCCCCTAGAGGCAGCTGCAAACGGAGGAGCCAACTCAGGTAAAACCCACGTCCCTTCAGCCGACCCGCGCTGGGAGGAGCGGGGCAGAGGCGCAGGTGAGGACGACTCCGAGTGCCGCGTCAGGTGCTGAGCAAGAGCGCTTGGGTTTTTAAGACGAGTCCATTACAACGCTGTACACTTGCTTTTGTGTTCCAGCCTTTCACTGTTTTAGTATTTTCATCGTAAAGCTGCTATGCTGAAAGCAGAGTGAAGAATTTACATGTTTTTTCCACGGGTAGTTTGGAAGTCTGCTTTGTAGCCTTATGTACTGACCTCCCTAATGAATTCATCTAGGAAAATTGCTAGGCTGATATTATTCAGTATTTTTAAGAAGACTGTATTATTTGAGGGTGTAAATTTCTTTTCTTGAAAGTCCTGTTATTTTAGCAAAGAAATAGTACTCAGTCTTAACTGAGAAATAATACTGGATATAAGTTGTTCTGTAAGGAGTTTCAAGTAGTCTGTGTAGTGCTGCTTAAATTGTACCATAGAGTATGTTTTGCTGAGGACTATATCACTGTCTGCTTTTATAGAGAGAGACATAAAATGACCTTCAGTTTTATAGCTTGTAAAATGGCTTTAATAAAATCTCTAGTGTTTATGATGTGCAAGTTGCAAGTATTTTGAGATGCTGATGTCTCATTGTCTCTCTCAGTCTTCTGTAAATATGCACTAACTCAACAGAGTTCAGTAAAAGTACCTGATGGATAAGGCTGACGGGACAATTTCACTCCAGTGCCTCTAACATTTGATTGATTTATTAATGATAGAAAGTACAGAAATGGCCATTGGCTTGGGCAGGCGCTGGATGCAGTGACCTCGACTAGTGAGTTGCTTTTTAACTGGCACATAAAACACTGCCCACAGCACCCATGATACACAGACAGGCTGTACTGGGTTTATGAGAACTGCAGTATAGTTGGAAAAGGTATTTGCTGTTCTCCTCAGCTTTGCTTTAAAATGTAGGTGCTTGCAAGCTTGTAATCAGTCCTTCTGGGGAAGAAAAAGAAGTGCCCTACCCGTGTCCCCTAGATAACTAGCTGTTTATGTTATCTGGCTGCAAGCAGATTTTAAGCTATTAACTGCTTTTATTACCTTTCAAATCGTTGATCACTTGAATGTGTTTCATGTTTTAAGACTGCTTCTGCTGTGAGTTGAGTTAAAGCTCCCGTGAAAGTGAAATAGAACAGCTTTGTGTTGAAGTGATCATGGAGATATTTTCCAGTTCTTAGTCTTTGTCAGTAGGCTGTTGTCTGCTCTCTGTACCACCTGTCAGCGTGTAGGAATAAAGTCAACACAAGTGCAAACAGTGTTAACCTTCCTGATTTGAGGGGACGTGGCTCTTGTTGCACACAGAACTTGAGTGTGACTAGTGGGGAATTCAGTGTGACGGACTTTGAAGCAGTGGTAGGTCCCAAGACCCATCCTGCTTTGTTCACCTGAGCACTGGTCCTCCTTCAGTCACAGCCTAAACTGGGAATGCCTGTACTAAATCACGAAGGAGTTCAGCAGCAGGAGGGTGAGGTGGTCAGGCCAGTGGTGGTGGTCTGAAGTTCAGTAAAGTAAAATGTCTAACCCACATCTAAGTGTTGTTATATTGTTTTGCTGAAAAGATCATACGTGCTTAGGATGTTCAGACAATACTGCATCTCTCTGTTTTGGGAAGTAAGCAGTCTCTCAGCCTCCCTGGACGCAGGACAAAAAGTCAGGGATCTCAGCTCAGTTCATGCTCTTCCTGACATGTGAGCAGCTACATGAATGAGAGTCTCGTCTGGAGCCCAGCAGCGAGATTGAAGTCCTTTGGACAAAGAGTTTATCTGCTCATGTGCGAATATACCCTAAGCCAATTCAATAAATGAAAAGGGCACCTGTGATGGCTGTGTCAGCTCTTGCCAAATCCTGGCAGTGCCAAGCCCTCCATTTCTGGAGCAAGCTCATGCAAGGTCATCCAACTGGGGCTAAAATTGTATTGTCAGGATAAGCTGGATTTAAGCTGGGATGTGTAACTGGCACTGCTTCAGTAGCTGTGGTGGGTGATCACTTTTGTGAGGGTGGGGTTTTTGGTCCATTCCCCTGGACTTTTCTGAAGTATTTGTCACTTGTCACTTAAGCACTGCCCACAGCTACAATGGCACATAGCTACAAGAGCGCGACTGTTGGGCAGGATCTCGCATCAGCATTTGCCTGGAGCTGAACAAGGAGAAGGAGGTGAGTGGTGCCTTGCAGGCAGAGGAAATTTGGATTCACTAAAAGCCTCAGGTGTCCTTTGTGCTAGACAGTTCACATCCACAGCTGACTGTTCAGCCAGTCATGCTGGAGAACTCCTGATGTTAGGCTTTCCTACATCCAACTACCTGGACACTTGTGTGGTCAGAGAGGTTCAAATAAAGCTCCAGGCTTTGGTCTGTATGTTCACAGTGCAGGGCAATTATATGATTGAGGGTGAAGGGTGTGAGGAATAACCCTGCTCCTCTCACAGGACAGATGTCTGTATGTCTTTATGGGAGGAGTGAAACTTTTTGGCAGCTGAAAACTTTGACAAACCTGACCATCCTGCTATTGCCCTGGGCACTGGAGGATTTGGGAAGAACAAGAACTTGCCTCTAAAACTTTCCAAGAGAAATAACACTACTTCTCTTTCCATCTGGGAAGGTATAATGTAAGTTGATGTGTCCAGTGTTGTTACTGGAAGGTGCTCAGAGTGCTGAGCACAGATTAAGATCCAAGTAAGAAACAACGATAGTGAGCCATGTATAATGTGGCATGTGCAAGATCAGGACCAGCGAAAGGCTGCTGGCATGGCTGAGTTTACAGCTTTCCCTTCTGGCTCTGGCCAGCTTACAAGTGTGAAAATTGGCTCTAAAACCAGCCAATATTTTTCATTGAGTTACCCTGCTCCCTAGGCAGAGGCTCTGGCAATACCCTTCACTAGTTCTTCTGAACTCACTGCAAACTCAGGCACGCAGCCCAAACATGCATTCCCTGGAAACCCACATCTCCCAGCAGTGCTACCTGGAGCTTTGTGTGCAGAGAGCAATTTCTGCTGCCTCACAGGCCCTTTTCCCTCCTGGGAATGTCATCTGTGGGGATCCAAAACCTCTGTAGGGGCAGGTGGTGCAGGTACAACTCTAACGAGGTCATTGGGCTCAACTGGCTTTTACTCCTCTGGATATACACTATACACGGCTGTTCGCGTAGCATGGGGGATTTTGTTCTTGAACTGTCACCCCAGCCAAAGTCGGGCGTCACACAGAAGTCTGTATGTGTTATGTCAACACAGTTACCTTTGTCAGCCAAATGCAAACTCTCAGGAGAAATGCTTGATCCGTTTGACAAGTCCTCCAGCCAGAAAACTGTGTTGACTAACAGTTGTGTTTCCATCCTTGAGCGCTGGCTGCTCCCTGCCCTGCCCAGGAGCATGGGCAGGGTGACCAGCCTGCACTTCCCAGGTCAGCCGTTTGCCTTCTGGAAATACTGGCACTGTGCTAAGTTTTTGTTTGCTTGAGCAGGGTTTTTTATTTATTATTCAAAGACCTCTGGAACTTCCTGGCTGGCCTGGGACATGCTTCTGGTTTGTTGTTTTTTTTAAAGTCAATGTTAGGAATTTGGGTGAGCTCTTTCATAGGCTCTGAGTGGTTTTCTCGTTACAGATGTGAAGGATGGTTAGCAGATGGTGTTGGGGATCTTCCCAACTTGCTTCTCAGAGAATTTTGCTATAGCTGAGATTTAAGTCATCCTTATTTGCAAAAATAAAAAGTAATGCTTATACTTTCTACATCCTCTATATCAGGATACTTTCACTGTACTTTTTTAGCATCAAGCCTAATGTATTGATAGATTGTTGCTTTTTTCCTGATACACCTACTGCCTCCAGGGTTTTTTAATATCTTTTAACTTTCTTTCTAAAATGTGTTGGTTTCTAGCTCTAATTTTATAGCAGATTTTTGATTTGTTACGTATTTAATTTCTTTTTAAATTTGGCTCTTGTCTTAAAAAATTCCTTTTTAAAACCAAATATTTTCTTTTTAATATACTGTTGCTTTTCTTTGTGGGAAAGAGGGCTCTACTAAGGCATCTTTAAACATTCTCCAGTAAGCGTTGTCACACTTATATTTAAGTGTTTTCTCTCAGTTATTTTTGTGTCTGGTTCTTTCTGGTTTTGTGAAACTGACCTTTAGTAGATGTTGTTTTGGACCATATTTTGTTTCCTTACCGCAAATGTAGTTGAGAACTGTGATTGGTTTTCTTCCAGCTACTGCAGGATTTCCTTGTCCTAGAAAGCTATCTATTATATGTAGTTGTTGAGATTTTTTTTTTTTTCCTTTAGCACCAGTATCTGCCACAAGCCTGAAATTACATCTCTTCTTGCTGTACATTGTGGGTAGATGCTTCATGAGCTGCTCATCTGTTCCACTGATTCACTTGTCTACAGCAAACTCCCACCAGTGCTGCTGATGTACCCAGCCTGAAATGAGGAGGGCCCTGCTGCAGGTGGCTGGGCTTTCTGGGAGGCTCTGCTGAGGGGAACGGCTGTGTGTTGGTTAAACAATAGGAAGGTTGCTTGCACTCCAGGGTCTCCGCTTTCCAACCTGCTGGATCCTCTGATGTGGAAGGGTGGCACCCAGGACCCCCTTGCCCTTCAGCAGGGATAGGCACCTGTGACATCAGAGGGATAAGCTGCTGACAAATGTCTCTGCTGTTGGAGGGGATAATCCATGACAGTGGTTGCTTTTAGCTTTGTTACTGACTCACCAACTGGTCAGTGATGAGTTTGCCATATCAAGCTGACTGCTAGTGCTCCCCCCTGTGGCACCAAGCATGGAAATGGTACCTGCAGCATTAGGGCTGCTCCAGAGAAGCCTGGCTGAGGCTGAGGCTCAGGACAGCGAGGGCGTGGGCTATAGGGCTGGTGCAGAGAAGCTGTTGGAAGTGGTCTCTTGTGGGGGTGTACCTTAATGCAGCTGGTGGGCTCTGGGAGCAGCGGAGCAGGAGTGCAGGTGGGGATGGATTTGTCTGTCTGCTGCAGCCTCCTGCTTCTGTGACTCTGCAGGTGGAGTGAGGATGCTGGAGTGAGGCTACTGGCTGCGAGAGGTGGGAGAAGCAGGAGTGACAGTGGAATGAAACCTGTGAGAAAATCAATTTGGATTAAGGTGAAGTGTGAACTTTAAGTGTAATAGGAGCATAAAGTGGAGAACAGTCTTGACCTGTCTTTTCCTGAAGATGTCTTGCACGGTGAAACACAGAAACATGGCATTTGTTCAGGCTATGTTGAAGCCACAGGCACAGCCCCATGGCCAGGCTGATTTGGAGAGGTCTCTGATGGCATCACCTTCACCTGCTCCTGCTTTGGTGAGGGTTCAGGTTGGATTCCCATCCATGCCCTGGCACATCCCTCCTTCCAGCAGTGCTGCTCTGGGCTCCTGCTGGGCTGTGTCCGGAGTGCAAAGGAGGAGGCTCAGCCATCGTCTTGCTCCAAGTGGCATTTGTGGCCCCATGCTGTGCTGCTCCCATGCTATGCTCCCAGAGCTCCAGAGGAAGCGGCAGCTCACTCAGACATGAGCAGCTCCTTAGTTGCTTTGTAGCGCACTAGCTTCAGAAATATTTCTAAATTGGTCCTTCATGCAGCTCCATTGGGGTTCCCTAGGGGATTCCATCCCATCAGCTCTGTGAGGTCATAGCTTTCAATATTTGGGTTTGCTTTTTTTTTCTTCTCTATTTTTTTTTCAGAGAAAAAACTCTTTATGTAGGTGTGAGCATTTTTAGGAGCACTGGATCTCAGGAGCCTCTTTGTGAAACTCTGTGTAACTCTCAGCAGAAATTTTTGCTCCTCCTACTCCCAGGCATTTGCTCCTCCCACTCCCACTCCCAAACCCCAGTTTAGAGCAGGACTTGAACACAGCACTGTAAGTCATGGATGTGTGGCTGGGGAATGGAGTTGAAGCACTGTTAGTCACTCAGTAAGAAAGCAGTGCTCAGCGTGCACTTCAGGTGTACCAGTGGTTTGGGAGCCAGATGGTATGTGGTCAAGTGATAAATACATGATTTGAGAGGAATGAATCAGGTTTCCACTAGAAACAGTAATTCTGGCATTTCTGAACTGAGGAATATTTGTCTTTGCAGTATTTGACAAAAGTTCTTTGACACATGTAGGTCTCTATACAGTTACCCACAAATTAGTTGAAACAAAAATCCTATTATTAGGCAGACTCGTGTCTTGTATCACGTAAAATAACACCCTGCCTCCCCAGAGAGCCACCCTATGGACAAGAGAGCAAGCCATGTTCAGCACAGTGCTGAGCTCCCATTCTTCCTTTCTCAGTCCTTCCAAGCCCTTTGCCCTTCCCTGTCTCTAGCAAAGGCTCTTCTTCTTTTCTTTTCAGCCCTAAAGAACATTGCTGCCCCAGGACTTGATGTTGCTAAAAGATTTGGAGAGCCAAGTACTGGCATAGCTAATGGTAAATAGTTAATTACCTTGCAGACAATCCTTCAACACAAGCTGGAACGTGTTTCAGGAAGAGGGAACGTGGGCATACGTGCTCAAAGTAACTGTTCCCTGTGATTAATTAAAAGTCTTAGAAAGACAACTGTCATATCATGGCCTATAAATAAAATAGATATTAATTCAGAGATGGGTTTTGTATGCTTTTCTTTTTTTTTTTCATTTTGTTTGCATTTTGTTTGTTTTTCTCTCTTTCTGCAGGATATTTAATTCCTTCCAAGTCTGTCCCACAGCAGAGAGCAGGGGTAGAGGAGCACAGGACAGTCCTTTATGTTGGTTGTCAAGGAGAAGGCTGTGCCACAGTCCCAGGACAGTCATGTCCCCAACAGCCCCAGTCTGATGGGACTGCTTTTTCTGGAAGATGTAAAAGGAAATCTGTGGTATAGCTTTCTCATGTTTAACTCTCCTCATTCCTGGAAGTTGAAATGAGGATCAGTGAGTCCCTGTCTTCTGAGACCATCCCTTTGATGTCTTATGTTGAGAGACCTCAGATCTTGCTTTGTTGAACAATCCCCAGCATCACCTTCAGAGGTGATGTTGACAAACACTGCGGTGCCTGTAGGGGACTGAGGTCCAGCAGCTCAGAGTCCCACCTGCCCTGAATCCCTGCTTGTCCTTTTACATCGATGCAATGCTTGTGGGCCTGGGGTAGGAGGATGCATAGAGGGTGAGGGAGGAGGGGGATAAGTGGGAATGCTAGTAGAGTGGTGAGAATCTGGCCACAGCAGGAGTGGTGATAGGATGTGCTTGGTACACCAAGCACAGCAAAAGAGACCCAGAGTGGGCGGTGGGATGCTCAGACTGATCAAGCTGCACCTCTTCCCCATCCCGAGGGGAAAGATGGGGAGAGCTGGCAGCTCTGCCTGTTGCAGACATTCATGTTTTGCAGTAAAGGTAGGTGGGCTCGAGAGACCCTGGTGTTTTCTGGGAGTGAACTCCAGCCCTGTGGTGCTGAGCAGGCAAACAACCTGCAATTCCTGTGGGCTCTATGAGCCATAACTTGAATGGAGTTTAACATGTTTCAACTTACTCTTGGCCTGTTGTCTGGCCTTCAGATCTCAGCTGTGAGTTTTATTTCTACAGATATTGCAGTAGAAAATAGATCAAATTGAATCTTAATGGGATGGGTGAAATCCACAGCAGAGTTGCATTTGGATGCATTAGGAAATGGAGCCCTGGCCTATGCTGCCCCAGGGAATGCTGCCTGAAAGCCAGTTGGGAGAGAGCAGCCTCCCCAGTGTGCCCACAGCTGCCTGCATGAGCCAGGATGGGGGCACAGGGCTCCTCTGGCAGCTTTAGCTCTGTCCTACTTGTGAGGAGATTCAGAAGGAGCGATTTAGGAAAACAAGATGTTCTCCAGGTGGTCCAGGATTTTCCAATGACTTGTGCAGAGTAACTAACTTCCTTTCGTATGTGCTGCAGGGTGGGGAGACTCTGTTCCTTAAGGTGGTCACTGCAGCTTAAACTATCCCTGGACTTGCATACAAACATGGCATAGGAGGGTTTGTGGAGTGAACAGCAGGCAGAGAAGATAAGAGGGAGTAGAAGACTGGAGTCCTGGTGCCTGGGTATGGATTTGGGCTCTGCTTTTAGGGTAGAACTACTAGAGACCAGGAGATGATGATCTGTGCTCAGGGCTGGTTCTGCTGCACCCACCCAATCCACCTACTTGTCTCCTGCTTGCATCTGCTGGCCAATTTCAATGGCAAGACCCGTCCAGATCTAACTGTCCCAATTCTTTGGCTCTCAGTCCCACCTGCAGGCTGCTGAAACACCCCTGCCCAGCCTTTTTAGTGGTTTGCATTGGCCCTCCCAACGCATTTGTCAGCACTTGGCTTTGGGGCTTCTGTGGGCTGATAGAGGGCCCCTGGCTCCCAGGAAAGCAGGATCGGGATCAGCAGGAAGGATCCAGGCTTGCCTGTGTGCTGGTGAGGGAAGAGCGTACGGGAACTGTGTTCTTAAGGCACACTGATGAAGGAGGGAAGGTTTGCGGATGTCAGGGAAGACGTGTGAGGCTCCTGCTTATGTCCCTGAGGGAACAGTGAGACAGAGATGGCAGCATGGTGGAACTTCGCTCGTGCGGCTGTTGGTTTTTCTTGGCTGATTTGTAGGAAAATGGATTATACCACATTCAAAATATTCACTACTGGATTTAATAATATTTCAAAAATAACTTCAATGTATTTCTTTCAGAAATGGTATTCCATGGAAATCCTTTCTGTTTATCTGTTGGCATTGCCAAGCATGTACTCCAAAGCCAGCATCCACGCTAGTCACTGCTTTTTAAAACAGAATGGGAGAACAATAGCCTGTGTCATCAGCCTGGCCCCATGCTGTCTGAGGACAAGGGCTGTGCATTGTATCATTCCCTACCTGCAGCTTTTCCCTGAAGTTGTCTGGGTCATATCTCTGTGTCGGCACTGCCAGAGGCACTTTGGGGAGCAGAGCCAGGGCTGAATGGCTACGCAGTCTCCCTCTACTACTACACCTTCGCCAGCTAAGATTGTTCTTCAGCCTCTGTACCTATAGAGACAGTTCTTCAGTCTCTATGTGTCCTCCCTCCTCATCTTTGAGATGCCCTGGAACTTTCTGAACAGTGTCTCAGTTGTGGAGTACTGGGAAGGTGGTGGAGATTTCTCAACACTGGCATGATGTCTTCTCTGCAGAGCTGACATTAGCCAGCCCAAACAACAGCAAACCCCAGGCCCTGTGACTGACTGCCCAGCCAAGTGAAGTAGCTCAGCCCTACAGCACCCCCAGGACAGGCCTGTGGCTTCTCTGTGTGTTCAGGGAGGAGGTCAGAGCTGAAATTCAGGAAGAGTTTGGCCAGTGGTCCCATGAAGATGTGGGCATAAGGTGCATTAGCTTTATCTCAAGTGTAGTATAAACACCCTTTCCAATTCCTGGTACAGAGATTGAAAGCAAGGCATGACAACGTAGAATATTCCTGGAAGAGGCTTCCAGTAGCATTTGAAGTAGTCTGGAGTTGCCAAAGTTATTATTCCTGCTTTTCTCTCAAGCTCTCCTCTCACCTCAGCTCTTCTGACTCCTGGTGGAAGGCAGATCATGCTCACACTGGCAGTATCTGTTAAAATCTGACTGAAAATATCTATATCTTCTGAGTTTGGCATCATTAGCTTATTTACAAATGGTCAGTATGATCTCAGCACCTCAATAAACAGCAGTAGCAAAGATCATAGAATCATAGAATGATTTAGATTGGAAGAGATGTTTAAAGGTCATCTGGTCCCACCCTCCTTCACGGAGCGAAGACATCTTCAACTAGATCAGGTCGCTCAGAGCCCTGCCTGCCCAGGCCTTGAATGTTGCAGGAATGGGGCACCTACCACCTTTCTGGGCAACCCATGCCAGTGGCTCATCATCTGCATTGTAAAAAACTTCGTCCTAATATGTAATCTAAATCTACCCTCTTTTAGTTTAAAACAATTACCCCTTGGTCCTAGTGCAACAGCCCTTACTAAAAAGTCTGTCCCCATCTTTCTTACAGACCTCTTTAGGTACCGGAAGGTGCTGTAAGGTCTCCCTGGAGCCTTCTGCAGACTGAACACCCACAACTCTCTCAGCCTTTCATCCATAGGTGAGGTGCTCCAAAATGAAGATGAGTTTAAGAGTTAGCTGTCCTTTGCTTTCCATCACTAGTTCTGCCTGTTTTCTTTCTGGCCTTTCCAAAAATATTGGTAGCATCTCTGGAGTTTTCAATGCTCTGCTTTGCAGGGAGAAATTAAGCTAGAATGAAGTATACTGGTGCCCTTATGTAGAAGTGCATGTTGTCAAGGCAGAGATTATATCTTGGCTTTTTCAGGGGAAGACTAGAAATGAAAAAAAATATATTCTACTGAACCTAAGATGTGATTATTAAGTCAGTGGTGAGCTCTGCCTTTATGGCTTATGTCTTAAACAGTCTTTCTACTAATCAAAACTGATTACTCAAAATTAATTGGACTAAGTGGAAAGCTTGCTGGCAAAATGCTTTAAGAGTAGGTGTAGCTGATAGGCACCAAAATGGTCAGACATTGCAGTATGGATTGCAAACTCTGCCTCTGCTGTGCTCATCCGTGGGAGTTTCTGTGGGGAAGACAGAAGTGTGGTGCGAGGACTTGCAGAAAAACACAGGTGTGATGGGAGAAGGAGGGGCATGTGTGCTGGAAACAGGATGGATACTTGTGGTGGGAGGCTGTTGAGCAAATCCCTGCCTTGGAACAGTCCTGTCTGCTGAGAGCGACTACCATGGCCAGCAGTCAGAGCAAGGAGGAACAGCAGGAGTAATGGCTCTGCTGTCCCCGACAAGGCACAAGTTTGCAGCTCCTGCAGATGATCCCCTTGCATTCCTTGCTGAGATACATTTGGGCCCAGAGCAGTTCAACAAACCCAGCCTGTTGAAAGGTGCCCAACTTAAGGTCACTTCTCACCTAAGTTAGGAGGATTGAACATCTCGGCACATGGACTGGTCTTCTGGTCCTTCAGGGATAGAATTAAAGAATGGTTTGTTTTGGAAGGGATTTTAAAGATCATCTCATTCCAACCCCACTGGCACTGGCATTATCCTCACAGGAAAACAGAGAATTTGCAAGGCAATGCACTCTTGTTCCTGACAGATGCTGATGAGCCAGTTCCTAATGCCCCAAGACCTTGCCAGGGACTCCAGAGGGCCTTGTTTTCAGAAGAACAGCTGCAGTGAACAAAACATTCCTTGCCTGGTGTAGACTCGCACGGAAAGGTGAGGTGATGCTGTCTGCCACCACCTTCCTCTAAGTCCTTTCAAAAAGCAAGTCAGGACAGAGAAGCTGGGAACTGACTCGAGGGAAAACCAAGGTGGGAATACCAAGGTTTCCCATGCAAGGCAATGAGGAAGTAAAACTGGCTTGCCTAATTAAGACTATAGACTAATCAGGTAAGAAGAGAAGCCTTTCCAGTGTGGATGTACCATTGGAAGCCATTAATTAAAAGTCTTGCTAAATCCCAGACTAGGCAAAGCCTTTGATAATAGTGTGTAGGAGCAAGAAATATCCAGCACTGTGTCCCTTAGCACACACACAGCCTTCCCCACCTTCTCCATGGAGTCTTTAAAATAATAAATTTGCTTTGGAATAAATTATAGAGATATGGAAACAGAGCAGTGGGGAAGCAACAAACAGGGCTTACAAGGAGCTAGACTGTTTCAGCTGCTGTGGCAGCATCTGTTCTTCCTTACTGGTATTTTGACTCCAGTTCTCTCATTTGTTATTTCCTTTTTTGAGACAAATTTCTCCCAGGAGAGGCTGGATTTCTTCTGATTGATTGTTAGCGTTACAAAACCAGTTGCTGCTGCTGGGCTGTTCCCATTGCTTTGACGGACCAGTCTTTTACAGTTTCCTCTTACCTTTAAAATTGATTCTTTTAATCATTTGTAACAAATGTGTAAAAGATACCCATTTTTCTTCCCATATGGAATGAAGAGAAACTGTCAAACTCTGACACCTTTTTCCTGGAATGTGATCCTGGTTTGTAATCAACTCTCCTATTTTTCTCTGCCCTGTTTTTAAATGAGTTTCAATTCCTGGTAATTAACAAAACTGTCTATGGCCTGGCCTGCAAGAGAACTCGAGAGGGACTTTTTACAGGAGCTGTAGGGACAGGACAAGGCGGAAGGACTTCATGCTGACAGAAGGCTGGTTTAGATGAGATATTAAGAAGAAATTCTTCAGTATGAGGGTGGTGAGGCACTGGCACAGGTTACCCAGAGAAGTTGTGGATGCCCCGTCCCTGGAACTGTTCAAGGCCAGTTTGGACTTGGCTTGGAGCAGTCTGGTCCAGTGGAAGATGTCCCTGCCTAGGGAGTTGTTGTGTCAAGCCCTTGGCCACAAGCTTTCCTTAGCTGGGCTAAAATTCTCCCCAAACTGGAACAGCATGTCAGTGAAGAGGAAGTGCCGAGCAGCCCTTTGTTGAGTTTAACTTTCTGCTGTGGACATGTAAGACAAATTCATTCTAAAATAGAAAGCTAAATGGTTATTCTGCACTGTGTCATGCTAGAAAAGCACTTCCTTTTTTTAAAGATGAACAGACAGAGAAGCCAATTCCTGCAAAGCAATTATTTTGTGTTTGTCCTTTCACACACCCTTGCTTCTCTAATTCTGCTGAGAGTGATCTTTCACCAGGGAAATGAGGAAGGCTGGGGAAAGGTGCTGTGTGTGGGGCATCTAAATGCACTTGGTTGCTGACTGCAGGGTGAGGATGCCAGCACAGATGGGCACCTGGCAGTGGGTTGCACTTCTTCAGAAACCACTTTTTCTTCTGAGAGGTCTGTTTAACTCCTGGACTTTCCTGAAAGCAGGGTTCTCAGTGTGTGCTGAATCCTTTTTAAAGTAACTGGGTTGGATTTGAATTGGCAGCCCTCTAAATACTGTAACTAGCTGGTGGTACAGCTGTATTTGTAGTGGCATCCTGGCTGCAATGCCATAGCTCTGAGCTGCCACACCAACAGGGACTGCGAGGCTTGGCACCTCCCTGTTGGGAACAAAGGCATTAGACACAGCGTGTGTTGTGTCTGTGTGTAGGGTATTGAGTGCCTGTCCTGTTCTCCTGCTGTGCTGAGTGTTCCTTGGGGGCAGGAGAGTGGGGGAAAACAGAATGCATTCAGGAGAGAAATTACTCCAGTCATCCTAGAGCTCAAAGTAGGTTGGAAAAGACCTCCAAGATCATTTGAGTCCAACCATTAACCTAACACTGCCAGGTCCATCATTAATCCTGTCCCTAAGTGTCACATCTACACATTTTTTTAACATTTCCACCAGCCTCATTGCCCTTCTTTGGATACAAATCACTTGAACAGTACTTGAACAGCTCTGCTCTAATAGGAAGATAGACATTTTGCAATCATGGTAAAACGATACTGTATAAAAGTCTTCTGATTTTGGACCTTTTGTCCTGACTGGTGCTGACTTTAAAGGCGGTGAGGTCTCTGCTGAAGTGGCCTTGAAGTGGCACAGGAATAGAACAAGAATAGAATAGAAGCTGTTGTGGAAGTTCCCTGCAGTGTTGGTAAAAGGACAGTCTGAAGTTGAAGTGTCCTTCAGTGGCAAAAGAGATGAAAGTAGCTTTGGCTTGGATACAGCCCCTTATGCCCGCGCCTGTGATCTCTGCGGCTGTGTGCTTGTCAAAAATGATTTTCAGTTTCCTGTTGTGGAGAGTATGAGTGGTTAGAAAGCTCTTGTGCTGGCTTTCTGGGCAGCTATGAACCAACCCCAATGCTATTGATATACCTCCCACAAAACTGGGCCTGGTAATGTTTATTCTTTCACCCTTGTAAAAGGAAGACAGAAGATGTGATTTCTTTAGGATAATGACGAGCTGTGGGCTGTAACAAGAGCCTCCTTTTCAGGGGACTGCTGCCAGACCAATACACTTCAGACAGACTATGTGTTGCTTTCTCTGTCCTAGACAAGGAGATTTTTAGAGCTGTGCTACCTGGAAGAAGCTAAGATGTGTTTGTGTCCATCTGTCCTGGTTTCAGCTGGGATGGAGTTAATTTTCTTCCTAGTGCCTGGTACAGTGCTGAGCTTTGGATTTAGGATGAGAATAGTGTTGATAATACACTGATGTTTTAGTTGTTGCTAAGCTTGAGTTAGTGTTTATACTAACTCAAGGTCTTTTCAGCTTCTCATGCTGCCCTGTCAGCAAGGGGGGCATAAGAAGCTGGAAGGGGACATAGCCAGGACAGCTGACCCCAACTGACCAAAGGGATATTCCAGACTGTATGGGGTCATGCTCCGCCTATAAATTATGGGGAAAGCTGGCCAGGGGCCACTGCTCCGGGACTGGCTGGGCATCAGTTGTCAGGTGGTGAGCAATTGCATTGTGCATCATTTGCTTTGCATATTCTAATTCTATTATTATTATTACTTCCCTTCCATTTCTGTGCTATTAAACTGTCTTTTTCTCAACACACAAATTTTACCTAACACCCCCCCTTCCCCCTCCATTCATTCTCTCATTCCACTGGAAGGAGAAGGAAATTAGTGAGCAGCTGTATGGTGTTTAGTTACTTGCTGAGGTAAAGCGTGACACCATCCCATCATCTGGTTTACTTTATTTCTGTCAGAAGTGCCCAGTTTGCATTTTAAGAGCTGCATCAGAGATAATGCTTCTTCCTTGTGAGAAGTGCTGATGGTAGGATGTGAGACCTATAGATCACTTGCCTGTGGAGCTACAGTTTCCCCTCACATCGTATTAGTTTCTTTGTCTCATTCCCTCTCCCTTAATCTAAAATTATTTTAGCTTTTAAGAGCATTTCCAAGCTGTGGAAAGCTACTGACATTCAGAAACTCTCAACCTTCACCACCAAGAGCACAATTCTGCATTTTCTATCAAAAAGTATCGTATAACTCATCATTCCAGTAACGCCTAAGTTTCCAAATGTTTATGGGTTGTTTAAATATATTTAGTGTATGAATTCGGAAGGTGGATGTCTGCTAATGCATCAGATATGTTCCTTATGCCTCTTGAACTTCCCTGCCTTCCTCACAATCCTGCTGTATTAATTTCTTCAGGGACTAACAGTGTATGCCTGTAATTGTGTTGGGAGTATCTTGAGAAGTAAGAAGCCAGATAAAATTCTAAGCAGGACAAGGCAATCTTCATATGGATTTTGAAAGTGCTGCAAGATTATGCATTAAAGAGATCGAGCATCTCTGCTTTTGCCCTTCCCCTTCTGTCTGAGTAGTAAATGACCTGCATTGAAACAGTTCAGTGGAGCAACAAAACGCAGCTAGTTGTAAGCAGCAAAAAGACAGAAATAGAGCAAGAGGAGTCCAAAATTAGTTTGTGAAGCAGCTTGGTGCCTTCTGACTTAAGATCCGTGTTCTGAATCATTGTTCAGAAACATAACCCTTTGTCCATGTGAATGGATTTATACAGGGTTTAAAAGGAAAGGGTGAGATCAAATCTGGTGTTTGGGTTTGCCTGCCATGAGTCTTCATCTCAGTCCCCGCTCTCCTGTGACACTCTCATGGAAGTGGGCCAAGACAGTTTCACTCTGGGAAGCAATGTAAAGCCAATGAGCTTCATAGCCAGTGAGTTTCACAGCATGGAAAATATTTGCTCTCTTCTGCCAGTCTTCTCCTTCCTTAATCTCTGAATATCTCCATGCATAATCTTGCCTGTAATTACAGCCACATTGGAACCTGAGAGTGTGATACCTATTAATCACTTACTTAATATTTATTTATTCATATAACTTTCATTGTCTTTTATCTATGTTGAATACCGGATTTTTATGTTCAATTGTTCAAAGTCAAGTGTTTAAAAAGCACACAAAACCAACCCTGTTGGCCCAGGCACTCATACCCCAACATGAGTGAATCGTATGCCTTGTCATTTTACCAAAAGCTGCAACTTCTAAAAAAAAGTAAATTGTTTTATCAGTGATTCTGGCAGCTCAGGCAGGGATTTGTATGAACAGCTGCCTTAAAGGCTAAAGGGACCAAACAGGGGTGCATGTTTCAGTCTTGTTCTGAGACAATGGAGATACAGCCAGCCAAGTTGTTTGTGCTGAACAATGGACTTTTTGCATACTAATTGATAACCTGATGTTTTCTTGAAATGTGCTGGTTAACAAAAATAATGATTGCATCACTAGGATACCAATACATCAGAAAATCATAGAATTGTTTAGGGTGGAAAAGACCTCCAAGAATCCAACCGTTAACCCAGCACTGCCATGTTCACCACTAAACCATGTCCCTAAATGCCACATCTACACGTCTTTTAAATCCCTGCCGCAATAATGACTTTACTATGTCCCTGGGCAGCATGTTACAAAGGTTGGCCACCCTTTTGGTAAAGAAATTTTTCATAATATTCAATCTAAACCTCCCCTGGAGCAACTTGAGGCCATTTCCTCTTGTCCTGTTGCTTGTTACCTGGGAGAACAGACTGATCCCCAGCTGGCTGCAACCTCCTTTCAGGCAGTTGTGCAAGGTGATAAGGTCCCCCTTGAGCCTCTTTTTCTCCAGGATAAACATCCCCAGCTCCCTCAGCTGCTCCTCATCTGACTTGTGCTCCAGACCCTTCCCCAGCTCTGTTGTCCTTCTCTGGACACACTGCAGCCCCTCAATGTCCTTCTTGTGAGGGGCCCAAAACTGAACTCAGGATTCAAGGTGTGGCCTCACCAGGGCCCAGCACACAGGGACAATCACTGCCCCATCATTCTAGCTTATGGCTTTATCTAATTCAGTGTTTGATTTACATTCTAATTTTCACACCATTCAGAAAAAAAGGTTGCAAATCAGGCAATGCCTCTTAACATACATGTGACTTCATCTCCTGCTCTGAGTAGAGGAAAGGAGTATAATAGGGAGCAGGTTTTGCTCCTGCCAGCTTTATACATACTTGACTGTGATGCTTCTTTTAGGAATGTTTCCTTCTCCAAAGAGCCAAGTAAGAATTGTCATCCTGAAAACAATGACGGATTAAGAAACTGCAACATGGAAATTTCAGGAGCGGGAACAGCATATGACTCTATTATAAAGCGCTGTAAGCACTATGGAGAGCAAACAACTGTGTTTGGTTCCTGGCAATATCTTTAAAAATTCAAATGTGAAGTAGCTTGAGAGGAGCTGGTTGTAGAGCTCTGTACATCATCAGTGCTGTAGTCTGTTTTTTCTCCAACACCTTCAAGCCAGATCTTCAGAAGAATTTCACTAAGAAAAGTACATTGTAATTTCACAGTGGTTAAAAAAGTATCATTTCTTGGCAGAAGTGTATCTGGCCAAATTTTAAAGACTTTTTTTCTCTTCTTCCATGGCTAGTTTTGATGAAGACCTGCTTTGCAACAACAGTAAAGCCAAAGATTTTTAATTCAGAACATGGAGAAAGGTACTGCAGATTTATTGGCAAGGCTGGATGTATTTTATGAACACCACAATGGGGAAGTCTGATTCTGATTTATTTGCAGAAATTTCACAATTTGGCAGTGCTGTCTGGCAGACTTCCTCTTGATTTTCAGTTGATTGAATATTAGGATTAGCCTGAGTAGAAAGCTTTGTTTGAAGGGGAACTTCAGCTAGAGATTTACCTGTGAACATTTTTGAGAACCTAAGGCACACAGGTACATGTTAAAGAGTTTAGAAGAAACCAGTAGTTCCTGATCAATGCAGTTAGTGTTCTAATTGACATATCTGTTAGAAATAGAACCTTTCTAAAAGCTTCTGTCTAAATTTAAATGGACTGTTTATAGCAACCAGCCAGTAATACAATATACTGAGCAAAATGTGCTGAGCATGTGAAGCAAACAGGGTTATTAAGCCATGAATAAATCATTGGTTCAAATCAACTTGCACTAACGATGGTGCCCATTTAAAGAAAATGTACCACGTAATTCAAAGTGTTTCAGAATTTATAATAGAATTACAGAATTAATCACCAGGAGGCAATGTTTCTTTCCCTTGGTGGCAGAGGAAACCTTAGTAATGTAGGATTTCTCCTTCTCTAGATACAAGACTCTAATTTCCCCATGGCAATCATATCAGACATGTGCCATTGTATGGGATTATTCCCCTCTGCCAAATGGGGAAAGGCAAAGAAAGATTACAAATTTGGCCTTGTATATTATTTATTGTTATTGTTACTGTATATTGTTTTAGGAAGAGAATGTCTTTGACTCTTAGTTTCTGTACTGTGGGGAATTGCCATCTCCAGATTTGGATTTTGGTGCTTAAAAGTGGAACAAAAAGTCAAAATTCACTGCAGACTGGAGAAGGTCGATTGCAGCTTGTCAAAACACTCTATTACTATTGAAAAATGTCAATGTGCATATAAGGTAAAATGGAACTTTTCCATGAGGCAGCTCTTTCTGGCAGTGTTGGCATGAGGCATGGGACCAGATGACCCTCAGGTCTGCTTTGATGTGGCTGTTCTCAGGCTCAGTGTTCATCAACCCTTTGGTCTCCATGAGGTATGAGAAAACACTATCTTAACAGACCTCTGTGGATTAATTCAATGTGGCAAATGCTGACCTTATTTACCTGGCTTTCTGAAGACGTTTTGCTTTTAGTGGCACTCAGAAAGTCCAAGCCATTTTTTATCGAGAGAGCTGAAAATGCAGGGTATTGAACCAAAAGGAAAACAATCAAAATGTAAGCTTTCTGCAGCTCCATGCATTGCAACCCCTTGCATTAGTGCTCTATATGACTCCTGGGGAAGCCTTTTATTTATTGTATCGGACGTAACTATTTGAATTCATACACTTTAGATGTATGCAAGTATGTTCCCAGTCAGGAAGAATTTAAAGTTACTTTATGAGTGGGTACTTTCTGCAGTTTTTGTTTTTTATGGTGCTTGATGCTCTTTATCCTCCTAAAACTTGAAAACAGGACAGTTAATGCTGTGGGATGGGATGGGATGGGATGGGATGGAGTTTGAAGAATAGAAAAGCACCAGAAAAAACTTCTTAACTTATAAGGTTACCTATAATCCCCTGCTAAATCCATCCTTCAAAAACATCTTTAAAGGGATGGTGCTGTTGTTGTTGGTACAGAAGCAGTGTGTGTGTTCACCCTTGCTTCAGTATACCAGGATCAGCCCTGCTGGGAATGTCCCAAGTAGCAAAATAAGGGAAAGGAGGGAATTTACGCTTGAGACTTGTCAGTACTGAGAAGGGAAATACCAAGTGGGTTAGTTTTCCTACAGTATCAGGTTTCCCACTGCACTTGCTTTTCCTAGTCCTTTGCTGAAAAACAGAAGAAAGCACCAAGGGAGTGGGATAGAAATGAGAGAGGAATGGTAAGGATTCCCTTGTCTGTGGGATGTGGATTTATGAGTCTCATAAAATGATTTTCTGCGTTTCCCAGTGAGAAATGGTCATCCTATTCTGTTATCTTTAAGAGAATAATGATTTATGCTCTCAGAATGAGCGCTATTTCCAGCTTTCCACAAATTTTCAGTGCCTCAACAATGTCTTGTTGAGATTCCTTTGTGCCAAGAAGGTTGGACCAGATGATCCTTGGGGTCCCTTTCCAGCCTGGTTTTCTATGATTCTGTGATAAAGTGTGTTTGATTCTTGTTATTTTTTTCCATATGTAGTTGTGTGGTGTTCTTCATTAAGGCCTCTGTGATTCTGTCTCTGGGAAATGTGTGTAGATAGGTAATCATTCACATGATATTCTGTGCCAGAGTCAAAATCTGTGTAATTATTTAAACAACTACATACCCTAAGTGCTACAGAGTTGAAGAAATTTGTGGCTTCTAACCTGGGCTTTATCAAGTTTTGTGTTTGATATTATGTGGGTAATTCACATTATGTCCTTCAAGTTTGCAAAATACATCTGCAGAGTATTGGATCTTGGATGATTAGTAATGAACATTAATCATAACTAAAGGCATGTCATTATTTGAACTTTTGAATTTGTGTCCTTTCAATGTTTATGTGACTGTTGCAGCAGCTGCAAATGTTGTTGTAAACACGTGACCACATCTATGGAAAGAAATCTGTAAATGATCAGAAGACTACTGAAAGTAGGGCTTTCCTTTCATGGACTTTAAATGGTGTCAGCAGCGCTGTCACCTTCCCAATGTATTTTCCCTTTTCTTTGTAATACAGAGAAGAGCCAGCTTTGCCTTTCTTTACAAAATCCTGTACATGGATAACAATCCAGATTAATCCTGATACCATCTTTATATACCATTTGCACATTGCAGGAGAATGTGTAAGTGAGGGAAGATTAATATTTGAGAAGAAGGTACTGTCATAGCCTGTAGCTAGTGGGTGTGTGATGTGGACACGTCACCCCGATATGTGCCGCAGGATGCACCGTGGTGAGGCAAGGCACAAAGCATCTTTCTTATCATGTGCCCAAAGAGGCTGGACCCAACCCTTCCAAGAAACAGCAAAGTTGGGTTTGTTTTCAGAGGGCTTGTTCCCACGCAGTCTCCAGCACACTGACCTGGCTCGGGCTGCGTGTAGTGGACAGAGCATTTCAATTTCCAGCTCTGCCTGTGGGGAAATGAAGGAGCATGTGTTTTAAGACCTACTGCTTCTCCTTGCAGAGGTCACACTAGTTCAGTGAGAACTGGGTTTGGCTTCCCATGACACAGCAATCTGAGGGGAAAAAATATGTGAATCCTGGCTTAAGTGGATAATGTGAAATGCAGATGTGTCATTCTGCCTTGCTCTGCTGTCTGCAGGGGCAGGGCTGAGCGTTGTTCTGCTGCTGACAGGGGTCTTGCATGGTTCCCAAACTGTGAAAAGTTGAAGACAAGCTGTACTTTCTGGGTCTCTAGAGAGAGTGTGCAGTGCCCCCACCCCCTGACTTCCCCAGCATTCTGTCCATCCTGGTCCCCTTCCTCCCTCACAACCTGTCTCCTGAGTTCTGTCTTCCTTCGGCCCAATCCTATATTAAAACAACAGAGAGAATTTGGAGGGGCTGTCATTTTCCTTCTGCTGTCACATCCATCCCAGAACGAATCTGAGGATGGCTTCTGAGTTTAAAGTGAACTAGCAGCAGTTTTAAGCATTGTCCTGCACGTTCTGCTCTTACTCCTGATTTTTCTCTATTCATTGAATGCAACCTCACGTTAGAGAGGGAATTGTCCCACTGACTCTCTAGCAAGCAGGCAGGACAGAAGGAGGGGACACTTTACTCATCAGCTGCCATGGCTTTCATTTGTGATGCCAGGGCTTGTAGTCACATCTGTGAGTTTTGCAGGAGGGTGGGAGTTCCACTCAGTTGTATTGATGTAGGCACATAGTGCAACCTATGTGTTTTCCTCAGCCTTTTTCTCACTTAAAACCCTTTTGTCTTTTTGTTATTCTTGAGCATGTTTCTTCCTGCCCTACTTCATGTCCCAAGTTAATAATCACCATTAAAGGTTTTACAGATAACTGCTTATTTTTATTGTATCCTGCAGGCAGAGCTCAAAGGTTGAGAGGGAAGATGTGCCAAACTGGGGTTTCACTGAGAGGATTTCCTTTGTGATGGAGAATTCTGGCTCCAGCCAGTTCTTTAGCTAAATTTTCTTTGTCAGCCTTCATTTCAGAATGTGACCAGTTAATACTAGAAGAAAAGATGGCCTTTAGTTTTTACTATTAGGTTTTTCCCTATTGGCTTTCAAACCAATGAGGTTTCTGAAATGTTGAGATGCAGATGTGTTTATGTGTTTTCTTCCAGAGAGTGAGCAATGGCAGCACTGCAGGTCCTCAAAAGAGTGCAAGATGATAATGTTTTACAGAAGAAACCTTTGTTGGTGAAAAATGAAGTAATCAGTTTCCTGGACTCTTTTGCAGAAAACAAGGGGTTTTTTGTATTGTGAGGAAGAACAAAACAGTGGTTTTGACATCAGAAATTAAGTTTTTCATCTAAAACTTTCTTGAAAAAAACCCCAACCCAACACTTCAATTTTATAATGAAAGTAAAAGAGCTTGAAATCACAGTGAAATATTCTGCTCTCAAATTTCTTCTTGTTTGATGCACTGGAATTTACATTTTCTGAGGTAATGAAGAACAAATTGTGTTGTAGCAGGAGCCAAACACTCTTGTTCCAAACAAAAGGTTGTTTGTACAACCTGTGTGCTGGAGTGTGCCAGGAAGCATGTAAGGAAAGAGCAGTGACACTCCAGATGCCACACTTTGCCAATCCTTCCATCTTCAGGTTTTTTGAATTGCAAAGTTTATCTTGTGTTTTGGCTGGAATAATACAGATCCAGATCCAACAAGCAGTCCGTCTTCAGTGGCCTGATAAATTGTTCTTAATTTTCTGGAACAGGTTAATTTCATTTAGTTAAAGAAAGGCAAAAAAGCAGGCTTTTCAGGGCACTGCCAGAAAGAAGATTCAGTCAGCATCAAATCCATTAGTCAACCGATTTATCTATGTTGGCTAACACCATTTCAGCCTCTTTGTCTTATTTTTTTTTTCCCATGAGTGACCATTTAGGTAATTCACAATTTCACTGCTATATTGCAGCATTACATGGTGGTTGCTCTGCTTAAAACTAGGTTTACTGCCCTCTTAAATTTTTTTAAAGCAGATTTCATTTAGTTTTATTTTTTCATGGCAACTTCTTCTTCTTCTGTGAATGTACCGTTTCTTTGAAAACTCATTTCGAGGACTATGCAATCCTAATCATTGTTGTAGGCTACTGCAGAACATGCCTGTAGTAGAAGTTGCCTCTATTGATTGCGCGTGTTTATGTGTCCATCATTATTCAGTGCCAGCTTTGAGTTTCCTTTGAGGACACCTGTTCTAGGCTCCATGGTATGCTTGCTTGGGGTTGTTTTGGCAGTCTTTGTTTTCCTCATTTTAGTTTCCCATGACAGAGGATTGGAGATTCCTCATGGACAGAGGTTCTGGTGTCAGTTGAAGTCTAACCACTGATGGAGACTCCTTTCACCTTTGGAATATTTCTAACGTGTCCATCTTTTGTGGGTTCTTTGCTAATTCCCTGCTGTTATATTTTTCAAATTCTTCCAAGAAACATGTATGCCAGCTATTATCCCTGCCTTTGCCAGTGTTGCTGAAGCAGTTAGGGATTTTGGGAAAAGTATTTGTTTAGAGGAGACTTCTGCTAATAACTTCTTGCCTACAATGAGTTTACATCTTCTAACCTGAGATGTTGAAGGTGAGTTAGTTCACTTGAAGTCAGCAGCAACCTCTCAACAGGAAATGTTCCTCTGGTACCATGGTGGGGAAATGACTCCATAGAGTTGGTGGGAACAGTGTTGCCTATGGAATTTAAAGTTGCATGTCCTACCATTCACCATTTCTCATCTAAACTCCTCCCAGTGTGGGGGATTGTGGGGAACTCCACGACCAGTAAACAAGGATGTGCTTCTGCCAGTTTTGTCCCACTTCTTTTGGTTATTCTTGCATATCACAGGCTCCTGAGCCCGCTCTGCACAGAGCTGTATGGAGTGAAGCGTTCAGTGTGGGAGAACTGCCCAAGAGCCAGAAGGTGAGCATGTCAGAAATATTTTAATTTCTATTCTGCCTTCCAGTCAATGACATCCTCGTACTTGTAGATATCAGTGAGTCCAAGGGAGGCAGATCTTTTGCTGGCAGAGCAGGAAGCCGAAACATGCAGATGCAGCGGTTTGCTCATGCTACATGGCAATTAACTGGAAAAGACCTTGCTTGAAACAAGAGTGTGTTTGTCCTTACATTCAGTTCTCCAATCTAAGACTAACTCTTACTAATTAAATGCAGAATTATGCAATTCAATCACCTCCTGCCCTCTAAAGAAATAGAGAACAAAACCTGTCAGCACTGCACTCTCCCACTGTGGGATAATCTGGAACTGGCTGGCTGGTAATGTAATTTGTTTGGCTTATCAGTGTTTATTTGGGGCCTGATTGAAGCAAAATCAAGCAAAATCATCCCGTCCCCTCTGGAAATCAGCATCCTTCTGGCAAAATGTACAGCTTGGCTTGCAGGATACTTTTTAGCCCCGAGTATTTCACTGTGGTTGCTGTGGTACCTATACAAAATCAACTCCAGGTGTGACTTGTGTAGGCCTTGTGCAGTCCTGTTCCCCCCGGCAACCCAGCCACTTTCATGGTGTAGTCACCAGTCACATGTCATCAGTGCCTGGGGGCGTAGAGAATTTGGGAGTGCTGATTTTTGGTGACAGGTATGGCCTTGAGCTCTCTGGGAAGAAGGAAACGTGGTCTGTTGCAGGATGGCATTGCTGTTGCTACTACAGGTCTAGCAGCATCCTCCATGTTGAATACTTGCATATCACAGTGGAATATTGTAGCACCAAGTGAACAGCAGTAAAATTCAGTCTGGCAAGATTTGTAATTTTAATATTGGAGGGTTTAAGCTGATACCAGATTAACATATTCACAGAGTTTTAGGAACTGCTTGGGTATTATCTATTACCTTTTAATCTGAAAACTTTGCAAGGGTCTCAAGTCTCTTCTGTGCTAATGACTCTGTCTTTATAAGAGATTGAATTTCTTTACATGGTGTTTTGAGACTAAATATGAAAGAGGGAAAATAGCCCTTAATTTTAACAAGTTCCCATTTGGTTTAACAGCTGCGGTGAGATCTCTCTTGTCTTTTCGGCTGTGTTTGCCACTTTGGCAGTGTGTTTCTGGTTGTCAGAGTCATACAGAGTTCTAATGAAGTGCAACACTTTTTTCTTTTCCCTACAGCTGTTATTTGTCATTTGCTATAACTCTGCCTTGTGAGAGTTTTATTCCTGAATAAATGATAAAAGGACAGCTAGTATCAGAAGGCAAGCACTGGCATGAGAGTTTCTGCTTTGTTGCTTACATAGAAGCAGCCATCACTCTCCTTTTAAAGGCCGTGTTATGTGGCTGAATTTGGGAAAGCCTTTCAACTGCTGAGGGAGTCAAAGCCAGCCTCTTCTCCTGTTCTGCCCTTTGCTGCTGCCCTGTCCTAATTAGCAGCTAAACTCCATGCCCTGTGCTCCCAGTGCCAAGACACTGACTTCTGGCAATCACTCAGGGTTTGTTTTTCATTACAGTGCAGTAAACACTGTGTGTTTCTCCACTGTGCTCCCAGATGAGGGCTATGAGACCTGCTGAGTCAGCAGACATGGCCCATGCTCCCTGGGGTTCATCCTCTGCCCTGGAGCTGGGGAGATGTGGCAGCCATAGCTGGGTGACATGATAGCCTGGACATGGACCCTGGGGAGGCTCTTGGGTGGTTCAGACTGGAGAGTTTTCTGCAAAAGCTGCACTCTGTTATTGTGTGTAAATCTGTTCTTGAAGCTGCCAGTCCTGGTTCCTGCTAGCTCCAATGTTACAAATAACCCCGATTCCTTAGAGTACATACAGAACTCGGCTGAGCTATTTGAGTGTTAGACATTTCATGTGGTTGTTGTACAAGGGTGGTCCTGCCAGGTTGAAGGTGACTCCCATATTCTCAAGATGTTTCTTGAGCTGCCTAAATGAATGTGGAACCAACTCTGGTGTGCTCCCATGCCCGACAGGGAAATACATACCGTATCACCCCATGCTGCCAGCTTTGCTTGGGAAGCAGAGACTATTTGCTGGATTCCACTCATTAATGTGCAAAGCTCTCATACATTGCCAGCAATGTGCCGAGCAAATTTTTTGACAGAATTTCTGCAAAGCTCTTTGTAATGCACACTAACCTTGCCTTATGTCTCCCTGTCCTCTCTGTGTTTCTGGGCTTTTGGGGTTCCTTGTGAAGGAGGAGGTGGGCAACATGCTGTGAGTTTTCATTCCCTACTTGGATATGTCTATGTTACGCTGCTGCTGAGGACTAAAAACCCTCATCCTTTCTAACCCTGTCAAATCAACATCCTCTTAGAAAAGTATCTTTAATGATATGTGATATTCCAACTACCCTGAAGGTTTCATGATGAATGTATGGCACTGGTGTTTGTTACAAGTACTTCTCCCTAGAAGACTCTGTATTAAGCCCATGCTTCATTTCATTCTTAAACCTTCTCTTACTTTGGAGTTAGTTGATAAACAAAATTACTTTACTGGGGACAGATAACAACATGGGGTTTCAGCAATTAAATGAAAAGTAGCAGGGAATCCTAAGGAGAGGAAATGGAGGGTCACAAATGGTTCTGAAGAGACTTGAAGGCAGAAATTAATATCTTATGCTTAATGAATGACAGCTCTTTAAAAATGCTGTTAGATAAAGCAATATAGGAGTGGAGAAGAGGGCTTTTCAGAAATTGCATAGAGTGAGAGAGATTTTTCTTTTAGAAATTAGGAATCTTGACCATTTCTCTTGTCTTTGGAGAGGGTGGCAAATGAAAGCATGACCTCTAAAACTGATAGAAATTCCAACACTTCAGGAGCAGTGTGAAAAGCTATAGCTTTTTCCTCTTTTGCCTCTGACAAAGGAGAGATCTCACAGTGACTGAAGGTGCTATTGAGTTATTCCTTTGTTTCTGAGCTTACTCAACCAGCACATGCCTAAAGCTTTTTTTTTATGGTAGCAAGCAGGGTGGAAGGTAGCTTGGATTTGAGTAAGGGCAATGTAATTATAGAAATCATAGAATCATAGATTCATTAAGGTTGGAAAAGACCTCTAAGATCATCAAGTCCAACCATTAGCCCAGCAGTGCCATGTTCACCACTAAGCTATATCCCTCCAGTGCCACACCCTCACATTTTTGGAACACCTGGAGGGATGGTGATTCCACCATTTCCCTAGGCAGCCTGTTCCAAGTGAAGAAAGGCTCTTCCTTGTCAGCAGTTTTTAAGAGCTGTGGCTGAGAGAGATGATCAATCAACCTCCCAGGGTCCCTTCAGCTCTGTGGTTGCTGATGGGTTTTGTAGTCACACCCTTGGCTATACAAACATGGAGGTGGGGAGCGGACTGTTCTTTACCAACCGCCAACTGGCTTGAAAGGTCCACTCAGGGTTAGCATTAAAAGGTTGCATGCAGCCCTCACCTCCTGGGTTCCTGATGGGAATCATGAGGCTCAAGTTAACACATTACCACTTTGAAGTATAGAGGTGTGGATGTTAAGTAGTTTCAGAGAGAAGAAGTGTCTGTAATTTACTTCTTGCTGAGAAACGTTCATTAGGGGGAAAAAGAGAAAGGAGGGGAAAAATTTTAAGGCGACACTGAAAGCACCATCAATTGATGGTGGTTATACACCTCTAAAAGTAGGCCTGCCCTTATCACTACAGATTAGAACGTAAGACTTGGGGGTATTCCAGGATTAGGCAATTGAGCTAAGTACATCAGAGTTTCTTTGGCTTATGTGGATGGCCTTTTTTTCAGCATCTTTAATTCTTTCTGGAGCTTTTTTTTTTTCTTTTTTGCTGAGGGTAAAATATAGTTTATGTAAGAGCAGAATTCAGCAATGCTCTTCTGTTGGAAGCTGTTGATAGCAGAAGTGTCTGCCAGCCTCATCAAGTATTATCCAGAGAGATCCACCCTTGAATGTGTGTATTGCTTCCTATAAGTCTGACGACTTACTTCAAGAGGTTCCTCCAGTAATTTAGGTGTCACAGTCCCATGGAGTCTTATTTGCCTTCAAGCCACTTCGATATTATCCACCATTAGACCCCCACTGAGATCAGTGTTAGAGCACACCCACTGGAACCATTTGTTCACACAGCCTTATGTTGGAACACATTTACTCTGGACTTTACTGCGAAAACATCTTTTCTTCTTTTATAGACCCACACGTTGCACCTCAAAGTTGATTTCTTAAGTCATTAGGAAAAGAACAGAAGCAGATGCCATCCAGCAATACATTTGGGACTCCTTAGTCCAAGTTTGTCATATCATCGATCATTTCTTGTTGTTCATCCTGTACCCAGGCTTCACATAAGTTCTGTAAACCCTGTGGAATATCTGGAGTGAAACTTTTGCTGATGTTCTGGGAAACACTGTTTTTGGACTCCGTTCTGGGAAAATGAGGGCATGAGAGTTCTTTTATTTTCCAGTATCATTATATTCTTACTAAACCAACTTTAACTGTTTGCATTGGACTTTTGCCGATGTAATTGTATCAGAGTCCCTGAAGTGTTTCCAGGTGAAAGTAACTCTCCAATTCCAATGGGATTAGTAAATAGTTATGAATAAACCAGGAGGTCCAGAACAGATTTACTTTCTTTTCTCCTACTTGCATGCACTATGTCTCTCACAGTTCATGTAGTCTTGATGAAGCCATGACATCTTGGGGCTCTTTCTTTGTTTTGTAACACTTTCTGTTTTGTAAGAATATTACTTCTCTTCCTAGCAGACTGTGAAGGCTGGATGAACAGTAATTCAGGTATCTCAACCTTCTTCATTGCTGTGGGGCTGGATGCTGGGTTTGGAGGACTGACTATGGACAGCTGCCCTCAGTCATGCTGCTTTCCTGTCCCTCATGGCACCATTTCTCTTCCAGCCTCATCTCTGCTGCATGTGCATACTGTGGCTGTACCTGCTTCATTGCCAGGTTCAGTGTGAGGCCACAGGAGAAAAAAATGTGGGCTCTAAGGAATTCTGTTATCTAAATCTAGCTCATGGGGGTTTTTTGCTTGAAAAAATATCTTAAGGTCTTCTGAAGAAAAGCCAATCAGTTGCAGCACAGCCCTCACTGTAAGGCATACCTGGACTGTACTGTAGCCTACAACTAGGCTACCACCTTGGAGATGATTTGGATCCAAATTATGTTTCTTTTTCCTAACTCTAGTGGCAAATGCTGTGCAGAAGCACAGGTGATTTTCACCCTGCTACTGCCCTAACACCCAAACCTTCATTTAGGTAACTTTGAATTGGTTCAGAATGAATTAAACACTGAATGGCCTTCATCAATGGAAACATTTTTGTATGGTGACTATTTCTTTAGTAGCTTCATTTACATATGCAATTCAAAAGAATTTTAAGGGAAAAAACCACGTCCCATTCCCACCAACTAAGCAGGAAGAGCTGGGACTGGAGAGAGATTCATCCCTGGGATGTCAAGGGTGGGAGGTCAAGACAAGCTGTTAATTGTGACAGGGTAGCATCTGCTCCTTTGCAGTAGATGTCTGTGGGTGTAGATGACTGGTGCTGGCACTAAGGCTTAGTCAACAAACTGTGCTGGTGAGGCACAAGGAGGAGCAGGAGCAGCTCCTGGGCTCAGCCGTGGTGGTTCAGCAGGGCTCTCCAGGGCAGTCAGGCAAAATTTTTATCACTAAAATGAGCTGTGTGTTCATATCTGACTGTACGCTCTGCCTGACAGCTGCCTAGGGATTGGTTGCTTGCACACAGCTCCTTTCCAGGAACACACTTTGACCAACACCAATAGCAAAAGAGCATTATTAATCTATTAAGCCTGAGTTGACAGATTTTTTTCTGGAATAGTAACAGATGGCAAATAGTGGCAGTACAGCTACTGGGACTGGGAGAGGATGGATGTTGGTTTGTCATTTCAGTGGATGTTGGCAATAATTCATATTTATGTTTATACAGGGTCTTTCCTCTTTCAGAGCACTTTACAAATCACGTGATAAATAATGGGCCTGGAGTTAATGTGGGCTGGTAGAGCTCATTCCTGTGCCCATGTGGCCAGTGTGGGAGGGTAAACATAAGGGCACTGGCCTGTGCTTCTGACACAGCCTGGATGTGGATGAGGCAGCTGCTTTACATCACATAGTCCCACTCAGCAGAGATGTCAGGCAGAAAAGGAGGGTAAACAGCTGGAATTCAGGGGGCAACACTGGTATCCAGGGTGTCAGGTGCTAGTTTGGGTACCTGGACTCACCTCTGGCTGCGTGGGGTTTTGTGTAGACTCTTCCCAAAGACGTCTGTGTCCCACAAGAAGCTGCCTTAGGGAGTAGGTAGCCACCAGCCATGCTGTCCTTGCGGAGTCAGACATGGCAGCTGGGGGTCTGCAGGTCACCTGGCACTGGCAGAAGTGCTGAGGCTTCCTCTTGCTCTGTGCAAGTTGGAGGGTGGCCCCAAGGGCCTCCTGACTCTGACACTTGCTCTCCATCAGCCTTGCTGCGATGTGCTGTGAAGGCAGGCCCATCTTCAGTCCAAGAACTTGGAATTGATACAGGGAGGAATCAAGATTTTTTGTGGATTGGCTCACTATCTCACAGTGTTACTGCAGGTGATGAGTTTGGTGAATGTAACAGTGAAATGACAGAAATCTGGGGCACATAACTAGAAAGGGCACTTTTTAGCATTTCTTTTGTATTTATTAGGAGCTGGATCAAGACCACCACTTACTCCTCTTCCATTACCAGCAGATTCAGTTGCCATAATTGCATCCAGGAAAAACATCACACTAGCAAAAGCTAAGTTTAGAAATCCATAGGAATTACAGCACTGTGGTTTTCCCTCATGCGAAGGGTCAGAACTTCCAGGAAAACACAGGAAGAAGTAATTAAAAGACACTTAAATGAACATTAAATGGTATTTTAGAAACTTGAAAATGTTGAAGGTAGGTAAAATGTCAACTTTATATCATTTCCCCTTTCTTTATACTATATTCAGATGAAGGAGTGCCCAAGGTGAGCAGGATGTGTTAGGATTAATGGGTAATAACAGGGAAACTTGCCAAACACTGCTTCCCTTGGATGGTGTAGAAACTTCTTTTTCTTTATAAAGTATTTGAAATTCTTAAGATGGGGAAGTTGCTCTGCATTGGTACCAGAAGAGGGCTGACCACTTTTTAAGGGTTCAGAAGAAGACGTAATTAAAATAATTTTTATTCATTTGAGAGTGAATGTCCAGCTACCATCTGTATAATAGCAAGAGAATAATCTTCCCCTCTACATTGTTTCCAGTGTAATGGTAAGTGATATAAGGAAAGATATGAAATCATGCAAACAGGGCTGTTCTCTAATTTCCAGCCCATTTCCACAGACTTCTAAGTTCAGCTGAGGCTGTGAATCTGGCTGGTCTTAGCCAAATGAAAGTTATGAATCTCTGGGGTATGAACACTCTCAACTATTGCCCTTTGCTGCATTCAGTTAGAGTGGCTGAAGGCATGGCTCAACTGGGGTTTTGACAGCAAGACAATTAAAATGTCACGACTTAAAAGTATAAAATCCAGTTATCCAGTCCTTCACCTGGCAATGTAAGCAATTCTTTAGTCATCAGCCAAGATAATATATAGTGCATAACAAATGTATTTGAAGCTCTAGGGGGCTGGTTCTTTCTTCTCCAGTAAATACTGTGAGGTTTTTCTCCTCCTCCCACAAGCAAGTCTTTCTCAAAGGTCCAGAGGGAAGGGCAGCGTTCACAGCTGTAGTGATGTACTGATGAGAAGGCTTATGGAGCTGGTGATGCCAAAGCGATGCCTAAGTGCCTGGTCACAGGAAGGCAGAGGAGGAGGAGGAGAGTTTGCTTTGTGGACTGCCTTGACCTTGCTCTGTGCATCTGCAGGGCTGGCACAAGGCAAGGAGCAGCTCTAAGTGCCCAAAGTTTTCCCATACGGAATGATGCCAGCAAACAAGATAATGGTTGGTAGCCCATAGCATACTGCTGTTCTCTGGCTTCATGGTTGTGCTGAGAGATCTCAAAGGACTGTTTTCAGGAAAAAGTTAAATTATTCTCGAGTTTCATGCCTTTTTTTAGGACTTTCATAATGTCCTTAAATTGAATATTTCCATGTGAAGAGCGACACTTCATGATGTAAAATTTAAATATTTATTAACTTAAAATAACAATAGGGGATGCCCACAATACAAAGGACAGTGCTGGGTGGGTGGCTGTTCTGGCCAGAGGCACGCCCCTTGGGGCCCGTGCAGCTTATTTTATACCCTAGGGATGTCAATCAGGGGTCTGGATACATTCCATCCAATCCTGGGCTTGATACTCCTAGGCCGCCTTCATATTAGCCCATTTTGGGCTTACCCTACTGGGCCCTGCCCCTTGGGGCATGCTCCATGTTAAGATCAGGAGGGGCCCTTTCCTTAACTGACACCCTGATTGACATCTCCTGGGGAATTTTCTGGAAGCCCTGGCCGGCCTCGCTTGTCGGCCATTTTACCTGTACTCCTTATAATGGAAATTATTATAATTGAATAATATTCAACTGTAACTGGGGATTTACAAAGAGGGAAACATTCCAACAGGAATTAGAACATTATAACCTAATTATAACCTGTGGAATTTTACAAAGAACCATAATGTTACAGCATATAACTTAACTATAACTTGTGGAATTTACAAAGACCCAGAACGTTAAAGTATACAACTTAACTATAACTTGTGGAACTATCAATTAGTCACCTTAACCAATTAATCTCCAATTATCTTAACTGCAAATTAATATACGAAAGCCAATCCCACTTGCCACCTATAACATTCCGCATTGTCTAATCTTATATCCAAAGGATGCTGTGGGTTGGCAATACCTCCTGCCCTTTTTGTTATTATCCTCTGTATCATTTTATGCAGCACAGTCAGGATTTGAGAGCAGCTGATAGCCCAGCTGCACTGTCTGTTTAACTGCAGGAAACTACACTTTATCCCCCTCTGAATCCTAATGGAGTAATTATAACAGATAATTAATTGAATGCCTTTTCCTTTCTTTTGTTTATTCCTCTCTTTGAACATACTCCCTAAATACATAAATAAAATCCTCAATTAAAATTTATGGATTAATGAATTGAACAACAAATCTTTTTCTTTTTTTTTTTTTTTGCCTGGATCTCAGTGAGAGTTTCACTGATTTTCACTTGTGCTCCCCTGTCAAACATTTTCAGTTGTCAAAATGGGTAAGTATACACTGGACTGTCATATGGGCACATCAGATGTATCAGTGCTTATCAGAATGGTGGAAAGAGATGACAAAAGTCTGGGATTCCTCCTGTGCCATTGTGTGTGGTGTTCACACTGCCCTGGGAGCCAGGAGCTTGTAAGGATTAGTGCAGTGGGTCACACTCCCCTACAGAAGGATGGTTCTTAATGCACTTTGATGGGGTAAATATTGTCTATCCCAGGAATGACCCTTTAGAGTCTGTGACATAAGAAATGCTTGTCAGAGTGAGGGCTGCAGGCTCAGCACCCCCAAACACCACAGCATTGTCATCCACTTAATTATAGCAGTACATGATCAATATGATTGCACATGCTCAATGGTATCTTTATGTCATAAAAAGAAGAAACTTGATCTGAAAGCATTTTCTATGGACTGCCACTTAGTTTGCAGAACTGAGCACACACTTCACATCTGCAAGGCTGGAGGTTAGTGACATACAAGCAGTCACACAGCAAGTGGCAGGTAAAAACAAACAGGAAAAAGAGGCTATCACAGTTAATAAAGAGTCTTGTTGCATGCTGAATAAAGCTTTTTATGACTTTATTTTTTTGCTTGAAGCAAATAGTACATTTTGTTTCTGTTTTGCAGTGAGCGTAAGCTTTGGAGGGTTAAACAGAGAGTATTAGATTACGGTAAGTGGTCATCAGAGGATTGCTTTACAGTCATGGCCTGTTAAATTGTTTACTGAACCTCATATATATCTCTGAGGTTGATATGTGTCTTAATTCCTATTTATCTGGAAGACCTGAGTCTGTTGATTTTTTCATAAAACCTGAATGAACAAACATAAAGTTTAAGAGTCTCTTTATTATAAGCTGTGGTTTATAGTATAATTATAGTAGTAAGAAGTCACTGCAAACATACCAGTCGCATCAATAAACTTTCAGCATTTTGTTATTGTGTATCTCAGCACATTTTAATCAATACAGGTTTTTAGACCGGCTTTTCTACAGCTGTCAGTTAATCTGGCAGCAGCTGGACAGACACCAGGGTCTGATCTCACTGCTAGGAAGAGGCTGGAACAGCAAGGTGGCTGGTCATGGACTGAGCCCTATGGCACTCACCCATTGTGCTCATGGGTCAGCTTCTCACTTGCTGCATTTGAGGCTGTTGTGTGTGGTTTTGTTTGCCTCAAAATGCTGTGCTGGGCACTGTCTATTTGGGAGCAACTCGAATCCCTTCACAGAGGGTGGGAGGAAGGGGAAGCCTGGACAGCAAGCTCAGTTGGAGCTGGACTGTTCCAGGTGAGCAGAGGTTGATCCACACAACTGAGTCTCTGCTTTGGTGCAAATCCTGTGGCTCAGGACAGTTCAGTTTCAGCATTGGGTATATAGGTAACTGCTAACTTCAGGTTGCATTGAGCATCTCTATCTTGTTCACCTGAAGGAAACAGTTCTGTAGTTCTGCAATACTTCAGCAAGGAATGTAAAAGAACTTCATATGAATAACAAAGAAACAAGAGGTTTGGGTGTTTGGACATTTTGAGATGTACAACAAGTGACAACTTTCAGAAAAATATTTTATCTTCTCCCCCCCCCCACCCCTTAAACCCTGGTTCTAGGTTCAGGATACGTAAACCACAGCCTGTAAAGGACAGCCTACAGCTGCTGTGTGGGAAAAGTAGGGAGAGGTTGATTCTGTGCAACTGGAGCTTGGACACCAGGGGATTTCCAATAGCCTCTTGAGGCAGGCAGTGCCAGTGACCCTGGTGTTTGTACAGTGATGCTCAGTAATCTCTGTAGAACAATACCTGTTTGGATGAAAGTCGGGTGCTGTTGGGGCAGCCTGCCAGTGAAGACTTTTATATATGTGATTTATTGATTTGCAGAATTCATTGAGGTATTTCCACATTTCCAAGAACCAGGGCTTGACAGTAAGTCCTCAGATAACCTGTGTTGTTGGATAATCCAGGCAGAATGAGAGGTAGAACTGCTAGAGTACAAGAGCAGACTGCTGGAGTGGGCAGAAATAGATTTATAGGAGCAGAGGGGGAACTCAAAGAAGTGCTAGAGCAGGAGATGTTCTGGGATAAATTTCCTTTTGCATCACTTGCACGTGCCTATAATCTGCTCTGCAGCTGGGCTTCAGGTTGTTTGGAGTTGTTTTTTTTTTTCCCCTAAATGATTGTAGATTATACTGTGAACAGTGTATTGTACCTCTATAATCTGTAGCTTTGTGTTGGACTTTGGTAATGTAAAAGGATTTATAATTTCTCTGAAAATGTGGACAAGTCTGTATTACCAGTGTCTTTGTGTCACACTTGCCTTTCTCCACCATTCCTGCCTCTTCATGTATGACTCCATAACTGGGGGATGGAGCACAGTGGCACATGAGCCAGTTTATACTAAGTAGAAGTTAAAAAAGGGATGGAAAATGTGAAAGCTAATAAGGAAATATAGTCACATGCCAACAAAGAGAAAAAGATACATCTGAAAATAGTGTTGCAGAAGCAGATAAATTTAAATTGGAGATAAAGTCCTGCTGGTATTATTTATGGGCCAGACTCCTTTGTTTTATAGTGGGAAAATGTATAAAAACCAGTAATGAAGATCATTTGGCAGGAGGCTGCTCTTTACCTTCCCTAAAAGCCACATATTAGATGGCTTCCCATTTTGCAATGTCTTTGGGAAGGAGGGTCCAACCTCATCCTACAGAGGGAAAGACACAAGCCGTTGGTGCAGGGCTCAGCACATGGGGTCTCATAGCAAACCAGGGACTGCAAGGCTAAAGCAATGTTTAACTCAAATTACTCGTATTTTAATAATTAGCCAATAGCCAGTTCCCACACTTTGAAGGGCATGTTCTGCTTTGGTGGCATGCAATGTGCCCCCTCTTTTCAGTACTCAGCCATTAAAAATGCACTGATTTCCAGGACTGACCTGCAAGTGGCTGCTTTATGGGTCTGACCTTCCCCTTCATTTCACCAGAAGAAAAGGATGAAGTTGAGCATATTCCCACATAAACTAGAAGATGAGTTTCTTTCTGTGAAATAGTGCTGAGTGAATCTTTCTGCCTGTATTTCCAGGCACCCAGCACCCTGCCTGGGCCATAGGTCTGCTGGTGGATAGGAGAGGTGAGACTGCACCATTGAAGGCACAGAGCAGGAGACGGCAGATTTGCTTCCCGAGTGGAGGAGGAAATTATTCTTTCCTTGATAAAACCGTCTCATTTTCTCCCTGCTGGAGCAACATGCAATGAAGTTGTGCCAAAATAATACACGCAATACCATGCTCTTGGATTGAATCCAAGCTACGGAGTCCATCCTGTGAATATTATTTCTATAGTTTTTTTTTCCTTATATTTTTTACTCCTCCCAAATATTCAAGTTGGTGAAGAAAGACCAGCAGAAATGGCTTATTTCTCCCAGCAGCTGGCAGTGAAGTGAGACTAGTAATTTTCACTATGATTTTTCTAAGCTTTGGATTAAATCCACAGATATGGTGTTTTAAGTAGGGAATATTCAGCTTTGTTCTGCTTTGCCTGGTTCAGAACTGGATGTTGAATGTGTCTCTTTCATGCCCAGTGAGGGCAGAGACTTGCTTTTGGCTGCCTTTATATAAATGTGTATCCAAGTAGGACAGGTCTGGTGAAGAGGGAGAGTTGTGGTCTGGTTGGTGGAGTCTGTCCTCCAGCATCCTCTGAAAGTCTCCTAAATTGGATTGCTGATACATTTCTGTCTCTGTTTCGCTCTCTTGAAAATTGTTTTAGAAAGGCTTTCCAAAAGGAAATTCTGGTGCTGGGGGCACATTTTCTTTTTGTTAAAGTGCATATTTTTGATCGAGTGAATAAAAGTTTTGCTGCAGAAGAGCATTCCCTCTCTGGGTTGCCTGCAGCATCACTAAGCCTGGCCACGGTTGGTTCTGCCCTTGACAATGGGCATAAATGGAGTTAATTATATGGGGACCAGGTTCAGTAACTGCATTTTAAAAGGCTCTCAGTAAGTTATTAAATCAGCAAGAAAGCAGCACTGAGGCCCAGCAGACAGAAGCTGTGTGCTGTGGTAAATCTCTGTATGTAAAATTTCTCTAAATTTCAGCACTTCTCATGACCTCTGTTAATACTTATTTTTAAGTGACACTTTGTGTCAGCTGCCTCAGCTCCACACTGCTGGCGGCTATTCTCTAGTCTGGACTGCCTTCAGGTCAGCATGAAGTGGCCTGATGTGAACTGTTGACTTGTCCTGATAGTTTTTGTTGGCACAAACATAGCCATGACCTAACTGCAATGGCAATGCAGCCATGCTTTCACACAGCCCTTGGGTGTCTTTTCCAAGCACTAAAGCCTGTGACCTGGTTGAATCAAGATGTAAGAGAGTCCTTTCAGGGATACTACAGAAAAATACCTCTTTTTACTATTTTTAAAAATATATATCTACTCTACTAGACAGCAGGATATGAGGGTTTGAAGAGAAGGTACAGGTGTGATCAGCTGGATGGGATGTTGCCTGTATCACACAGGGGCACAGGTGTTCACACCTTAAACGTGTCACACATAACTCTCTCTATATACTCTCTCTATGTGTATATATATCTGCTGTCTAGTAATATTTTCCTTCCCACTACTGCAGGTATACCTGAAAGTTGCAGAGTTAGGAAAACCAACTACTTTTTCTAGTGTGCTGTTCTCTAGATGAAGTGTTGATCTCCTGCTGAAATGACATTCTGTGTGGTCATTAAAATGCTAAGGATTGACAGATGTCCTTTTCAACATTATAACTGGTCCTGTAGTTACACCGGTTCCCACAAAACTTCGAGGTCCTTTTCTTAATGCAATCCTCTATGCTGACTGGCAAACTGAACAGAAAGGCTTTTTGCCTCCCTAAAAATACACCAGACTCATGAAATGAGCAGTAAGTGCTGTTAGGAGGTCACTGGTCCCCTGGGTCATTGGAGGCTGCTTGTCATGGTGGAGCTGGCAAGTGTTGTCCCACGCAATGCAGCATTTTCAAGCCAATAAGGCTTAAATTATTTTATACTTGCAGAGACTCTCATCTCTGTTGTAGAGCCTAAATGAACAACCTGCAGCACATACTCTGCAGAGATGGCTCACTGCAGCTTATTAATCACATTCTCTGCCCAGGACCAGACAGTGAAGGAGTGACTGACATTCCATATTGCACTGGACAACTTCAACATTAAAATAACAGGAAAATATACCAAATAAGATAAGCACATGAAGGCTGGCTGCACCATGGTTCCTTGAAGAACACACAATCCTTAGCATGAACAGTGCAGAAGCTCCGGTGAATGCATACCTGCTTACATGCAAAAGAACAAAAGAGACCTTTCCTGTGCAACTGCTGTTGGTGAAATGAATAAACCACTGAAAACATAACCTGCCTACAATACTCCTTTGGCCCATGATGGTCAGAGACAGTCAGGCTGGCTGATTAACAAGGAGAGCAAAATCCTTCTCTCCTACACAACTTAGAGGACCACAGGTACCTGACCCCCAGCTACAGCCAAGTTAAGGGTAACACTTCCAGTTTAGAATATTCCTAAGAAGGAACATGCAGATCAATCATGCCTAGTTAATCTCCATTGCTGTCACTAGTAGAGCAAAGTCTTATTTCCTAGGGTTTCAAATTTCAAGTGGAGAGTAGAGTGAAGCCCATGAGAATACATAGGCCTAAAGAGGAGTTCTGAATTGAAAGTTGTCCATCTGGACCTATGCTAACCTCTCACGGTCTCTTGATTTTTTGTAGGCAACATCTTTGTCGTCAGCTTGTCTGTCGCAGACCTTGTGGTTGCGGTTTATCCATACCCTCTGATCTTGAGTGCCATCTTTCACAATGGATGGACCATGGGAAATGTCCACTGCCAGATAAGTGGGTTCCTGATGGGCGTAAGCGTCATCGGGTCCATTTTCAACATCACAGCGATCGCAATCAACCGCTACTGCTACATCTGCCACAGCCTTCGGTATGATAAGCTCTTCAACCTGAAGAACACCTGCTGCTATCTCTGCCTGACCTGGATACTCACGGTGGTGGCAATTGTGCCAAACTTCTTTGTTGGCTCCTTGCAGTATGACCCTCGGATTTACTCCTGCACCTTTGCCCAGACAGTGAGCACATCATACACCATCACAGTTGTGGTGGTTCACTTCATCGTCCCGCTCTCCGTTGTGACGTTTTGCTACCTACGGATCTGGATTTTGGTGATTCAAGTCAAACACCGGGTGAGACAAGACTGCAAGCAGAAACTCAGGGCAGCTGACATCCGAAACTTCTTGACTATGTTTGTGGTTTTTGTCCTTTTTGCTGTGTGCTGGGGACCATTAAACTTTATTGGCCTTGCTGTTTCAATTAATCCTTCAAAAGTGCAGCCACACATTCCAGAATGGCTTTTTGTCCTGAGCTATTTTATGGCCTATTTTAACAGCTGCCTCAATGCTGTAATCTACGGACTTCTTAACCAGAATTTTCGGAAGGAATACAAAAGGATATTGCTGACACTGTGGACTCCTAGGCTGCTGTTCATTGATGTGTCCAAGGGCGGGACAGAAGGGATGAAAAGCAAGCATTCTCCAGCCGTAACAACCAACAACAACCACGCTGAAATACACCTATGAGTCAGGACAGTATTATTTATTCTGGATTACAGTTGCATATATAATATATAAGACGCTTTCTAGCTGTGTGCATTGCACAGCTGTTGCCCTTATGCAAGGAAGGAGTCTGCAACCTTTCAGCTTAGCTTATCGCTGTGACATCAAGGCTTTGAGTAAGGATTTTCAGAATGGAAATGGCTGATCTTTTTTCATATGTCATCTTTCACTGTGTGCCTAATTAATTGGCTTGGTTGCTTTTGGCACAAGCATGCCAATACCTGAAAAGGGAAGCGTTCAGAGTGCATGGAGAAATGCAGTTATGCTTGAAATACAACCTTCAAGAGACAGCAGAGTTGCCGTTTATTACACACAAACCTTTCTTCCCTCCCTCTGAATTCTATTTTTCTAGCATTAACTTAACCCAGACTGTATCAAACAAAGTGTAAACTGCATGGCTTTTTACATTTTGGATAGGTAGCTGTATTAGCCAGCAGGTGTATGTATGGGCATGGTGTGCGTTTTCCTCTTGAGGTTTAGGAGCTAGCCTGGGCTAGATGTGAGGCAAGCAGAAGCCAGACCAGTGTGTGTCTGATGCACTCATTTTAATTGAATATCTACAGATATTAAGTACTCTTGCACTCTCCTTCCCAGGCCATGAGTAAGAAGATGACATATGACATAATCTAATTGCAGGAAGATACTTGGAGCCTGATTCTAATTTAGGCAGTATCCTGTCATGGCCAGCAGTCATTCCAAACATCTTTCAAAAGTCACTGCTACATGAACATCACAAAAAAAAAGATGAACATAGCAGAGTCCCATCTGTGTAATGCAGATTGCAGCTTTTAGTTCCAGTAACATTTACACTTGCAGACAAAGGGAGAAGGGGAAGGCAATGTTTGTTCCTTTTGCCCATCACAGAACAGGGAGAAAAAGTGGAGGGTTTTTTTTCCCATTTTATTCACACACAGAACTAATTAACTCATGGAGCTGAGAGACGAAAGCTACTTAAGCATACTTATGCATCAGTTCTGTTAAAGCCTGAACTGAGCTCTCTGTATCATTGGAAACAATGTCATGAAGTACTGGGGAGGTCAGTATCACATTAGACACAAGCACATGGGCAAAGATAAGGCTGCTTCTTTAATGGAGTATGAAAGGGATGTACGTGTGACGGCAGCTGTCTGTAAATATGACTTCTTTGTTTCTTTAGCTTCATTGTGAATTCATCTCTTTATGGCTTTAAATATGTGGATCCTGCTTTGAAACAATCCCATAAAATCAACAGGTAAGACTCCCCTGGTGCAACTCTACCTTCAGGTTAGCACACCTGCCTTGATGCCGGTGTGCTGAGTGGCACAGCAGGGAGAGGGGCAGGTCTGAGCCCTGGGGGTCTAAAAAGGACAGCAGGCAGCCCTGCCCCGGTCAAGGACTGCAGTCTTCTCTCTTTGGTTCTAGTCAAAGCAGGACTAGTTCCCAGCGCTGAGCCCTGAAACACCGACACCAGAGTTTGTAGGCACATGGAGACGGGGGTACGTAGGATTTCCCCAAAGCCTGAACAGGCTGTGTGCCTAATCCATAGTGAAGATAGTAAGCCATTCGTGCACTGCTTTCTGAAACCAGCTTGCTGCTGAATGTCCCTTCTGCTAATTTTTTGGGGGAAGAGGAATTGAGAGAAATTAAGCCTCTTTCTGAAGTGGGCCAAGGAACTTTGCGTGGTGCGTTGCCTCCATGAGGACTGAGTGTTTCTGCTGCTGCTGCCACGTGTTGAAGGTCACTGCAGTTCTGGCAGGGCCCTGCATTTATAGGGTGCCCTGGCACTTAGGAAGTTTCAAACTTGAACATCTCAGCCACTTCAGATAATTGTTTTAAAATGCACTACAGCCAGCCTCCCATAATAGGAATCAAACTGAGTTCTGTTTTGGCCTCTTAATTTGCCTCAGCATGGCCAAATAAAGGTATTTTGACCCTCAGAAATAACTGTTGTCTGTTCGCCTTTCAGAAAAACCACTCTGGACGAATTCACACCATTCCATGCAAGCAAAATCATTTTGAGTTAAACTTGGATAAGAAAAGCACTGAGGAATCTGTAACTGCAAGGAGTGTTTGTCCCGTCATGCCAGGGAGATATCCCATGTTCCATGACTAGTCTTCAAAGTCATTTGCAATTAGCCACAACAGTGTTAGTTAGAATCACATTAGCAAATAATTCGAAGCACCTAGTGCCAAGTGAAATATACTGCTTTAAGACAATTGTGAAGAATCTTGTGCAAGTTTGCCAAATATCTCAAATACCCCAAAACTGAGGTTTCATCTTATGGATTTTTGGTTTTTTAACTGAATGTTCAGTGAAGGTAATGTGGTATGTTTTTTTTTCTTTATGTTTGTATTTGTACTATTTCTTATTCAGGCTCCAAAGTTAACAGCCAGCAAGTATTTGAACCAAACCAAGTCCAAAGAAGTCCTGAACAGGCAAGCTGTGACAGTCCCTGCTACACCTGGCAGGAATGGGAGCAGCAGGAGTGTGATTGGGCATCTCCCCAGGACTCATAGAGTCACTGCTCAACCAAACTATGCAAAATGATCTGCTCGTCTTCTGCCACAGGGTCTGAACCCAAGTCCTGCCCAGGTCTCTGCAGGGGACAGGCAAAATACCTGCTGTGCTGGGGTGGGTCTGAGCAGCTCCCTGCCGTGCAGGCCCTGCAGGCTGGGGATGGCTCTGTGGTGGGCACAGGGTGGCTCTGGAAGCACAGGGAGCACAGCCCTGGCACAACCTGTTCAGAAGGGCTCTGAGTGTTCCAGGAAGGTGCCCGGGGCTAGGCTGATTCAGCCACTATGGTTGGAGGCTTGAGCTCAGTCCTGCTGGAGCTAAGGTTTGCAATATGAATTGTAGAAAGCAGGGAATGTGGTCTCAAACAGGAAACACTGTGCCTTTTGTTAGCACTTTGAGAGTGGCAGCACTTAGGATAGGATAGAGTATTATATTGACTTATTTTAAAACTGCCTGAGCAGCTCCTTATTTTTATGTTAAGAAATGGTTAACAGGGTACAGAGAGTTTATTTTTGTTAGCATTTGTTTACAGAAAAAGGGAAGTGTGTTTTAGCTGAGAATTCTGAGCAGTGTCACCGTTTCCCTATGGGAATCTAGCTTTAATCCAAATTTGAGATTTCAATGAGATCCCATAGCTTAAATCACAATCTGCCAATTCCACCTGTTGCATATGTGGCCTTAAGTCTCATTGAGATCTCATATAAACTAGTTTCAAATCACTTGCTCTGGGTTTGATCTGGTGTGTCGAATACCTATTCTAGTCCCAAACTCTAAAATTGTTGTCGTGGAAAGTTACGGAGAGGCAGTATTGCTGTGAAGGAAGATGAATCTCTTGCCACAAAGAAATATTTTTGGATGTTGCTAATGAATGTTGTTTAATCTATTTAAGAAGAATGTAACCAATATATTTATATATAAATGTGTATTGAATATGCTGTTTCCATTTTAATGCTTAATTGAGAATCTTTCAGTATACTTTCCTATTGCCATTTTTGTTCATAAAATAGATTAATTCCCTTTAACTGTTAAAAATGTAATAAATCTGCCATTGGAGTACTTATTGATATTTTTTTTCTCCACTACTTTAAATGTTGCTTTTTAATAAATATTTGGAACATAAGCTTGGGTTTTGTTGACTCCCAGAAAGCAGACTGAATTGACAAACATACTTGAGTTCAGACATATCTCAGCAACCCAGCTTAGACCTGGAGGTGAATGACCCAGGACATCTGAGCCATCTCTTTGGATCCACATGTTTTCTTCCACCTGCCTGTGAGCCAGCTGCCTGATGCACTCTGGCCTTCCTCATCAGGGAAGAAACTTTCTCCATACAGCCATTGGTCTCTTCACTGTGTGTCCCCTCAAGGCCCTTTGTCTTTCTTGTGCCTATCCGTGCCTATACATATGTCTATCTATCGGGTGCTATGGAAGCAGAGTTTGTCATTTCCATTTCCTTGCCCTTTCCTGGGAAGGACAGTACAGCCGAGCTGTGAATGGGAGGGTGTGGAAGTTGGGGTGGTTGCAAGTCAGGGCACGAGGTGGTACTGGGTTGTAGGGAAGGGATAGGACAGAGAGGGTCACTCTGGCCTGGAGGTACAGTGGCGGCTGACACACACTTGGTCTCCATCTTTGTGAGGAGCTTTGTGAGGATGCTGTATCCAAGATGTTGTATTTGTGTTCTTTTCACCACCTCTGTTTTGGGGCAGGTTTTGCTGTGCTCATTCAGTTCTTGAGACAATAGGTTCTGTCCACAGGTTGCACTGATTATATTCTCGTGCTGACTTGACTGGAGCTGTTCTGAGGGAGTCTGCTGGCTGTGAAGCAGGGAAGATGGGAGTATGGAGGGGTCCAATTATAACTGCAACTTGAGCTCCTGTTTCCTAACCAGATGTCACATATAGCCATGGTATTAAGGTACTAGAGGCTGAGATTATCCATTAAACCAAAGAATGGCTGAAAAGCCATGGAGCAGACATGTTGAATGAACAAGGACTGTTCATTCAATGACATCCCTGAGTAGTATTGTTACTTTTTTTCCTAATCTTTTTCCAACAGGCACAGGACTTCACCTGCTGCTTCTACGGTGAAGCCTGAAATGCTTGGTGACGCACTGAAGCAGTGTTTATCACAGTGGCAAGTCTCAAAATGTCTCTCTGAGCAGAGCTGTCAGAAGACCGTTTCATGGACTCATACCTGCTGTTTCTACCACGTGGAACTGAATGAATTGAACTGTCAGAATTGAGGCAGTGCTATTTATTTACTTACTTGTCACAAAGTATAGTAACTGGGACATAAGACAGAGATATAAAAGACAAGAGGTGTGATAATTTAATACCAGGATAAAATCTTACTCATAGTGACTATTTAGAAATAAATATTTGTCCTAATGTATTTACCTCCAAGCTTATAATTTATAACGTGAAACCAGTCAGTAGAGAGCTGCTGCATATGTATTTAGAATTTTATTGGAAAAATGTAAATCACTAGACCTAATTCAATATTTCTTACCACAAAAGCCCTGAGATAAGAAATGCAGAATAGGTTCTTGTAAGAATTCCTTGATGAGATATGCAAATTTTTTCATAGGTGATAAGAACCATAAAATTCATATCACTCATGAACTACACTTGTGAATGGAAGCTCCATAATATTGTTAACTGAATTTTCATTTTCTAGTGCTTGTTTATAATATCCATTATTGATGGGCTGTAAGTACTGTACAGCAGAGATGATAGAATTTACAGTACCGGATTGGTTTCCAGAGCAAACGAGGTGGGTCTGAACTATTAACCGAAACTTCCATGTTCTCTTCCAAGCATGGTCTCCTGATAAGGTGTTTAACTCAAATGATTGCTTCTAAGAGGTCAGGGAAACTTTAATGTCTTTTAGATTAGGTGCAATGTCTGTACAGTCACGGCTTGCTTAGATTACCTTTTAAATAGACTTGAGCCATCAAACCATTTTATGTCTGTCCAGTTCAAGCACATAATTTATTTCATATGTGGAATATTTTATACATAGCACATTTAATAAACTGTTATGTCCTTTCTTCATCATTGTGCTCCTCCTGCAAGCAAAATTTCTGAATTTCCCTGGAAATAGGATGCAAAATTGTTTTCTCAACTGTAAGCAGGTTGCTTTGCCTCAAGGTAGGTTTCCAGTGGTTTTGATAAGTGTGTAGGATAAAGGTTTAATGTGGCATCAAAATACAACCATCTCCTGGGTGAAAAGTGACAGCTGTTTTGCAATTTAAAGAAAAAAGGGTGTGGAAAAAGCTCCAAAACAATTTGCAGGAAGTAATTGTAATAGACATTTCTGGTTGAAATAAGAGAGGAATATTTGAAGGGATTGTACTTAAACTGGGACCTGGCCAGGACAATGAAATTAAGAAACCCTTAATATAAAAAATGACCCAAGGATTTTTATGGCACAGGGACACACAGGTGGCCAGGAACAGGTGTCTGGCTGCAGAGAAACAGGCAATACAGTGAGGAAAACTAAAGAAACCTAGAGAAAACCAGAGCACACTTCAGAAACTACTAAATGAACACATGTATTGGTAGTTTAGTAATATTTTGCTTTTTGGTCTTTTTTCCCTCCCCAGCTATGGTTTAGTTGTAAATAAAATGAAGTGATTACTGTCAAATGCTCCCAAAGGACAATTTTCTTTTGGTTTGTGTCAGCTCTGGAGAGCCCCAAGCTGTAGGAATTGCAACCTGGGCACAGTGTGGCCAGATGGGGATAGGATGGGGCTGATGGGCTGATGAGCTGCCCCTGGGCAGAGGGAGTCACACTCACCCACAAGGGCTTAAATCCCCCTGGGGAGAAGCTCTGCTTTCCTAGGTAGTGTATGGCTGGAAGAGGAGGCTGCTGCTGTGTTGTGGCTGCTGTGCCAGCCCCGGGGTCTCCAGCACCCAGAGGTGGTGTGAAACTGGGACTACATCCAGTTGCAGTGGGGACTGGTGAGACTAAACCAGAAGAGATGCCTCACTGAGGTAGGGGGGCAGTTCTGTCCCAGGAGCAGGGGTGCTGAGGGAGGATTGCTTCCTTGGCACAGTGCTCTTTATGGGAAAGTCAAAAGATGTTCCAGAAAGCAGATGTCTCCTGTGGAAAACAGAGCTGCTCTGTCCTGGTAGCTTGTGGCTTTCCCTGCCCTGCGGGTGGTGATGGAGGAATTAAAGTGGTGACAAGGGGTGTTTTTCACTCACAGGACCTGTCCTTCTTTCTGCCCTGCATCGGCTGTGCCCCTCCTAGCCCACCTCTCCCCACGGAGCTGCTGTGCTTGTGACTGAGCTGATGACACCAAGCCTCAGTACACCTAGCCCTGCCTGGGGAGTGTGAGAAATGTTAAATATTTAGGCAGTGACACAAGTTAAACCCTACTTGGGTTAGTCATAACCAAGCCATGCATGAAAGTGGTAGCAGGGCCTTTGTCTGCAAACCTTGAGGGCAATTGCTTCCACATGAAACTCTCCTGATGTCTCCTAGACCAGAAATTTCCCTCTTTGGCAGGGCTCATCCCTTGCCCTCAGGCCACCACTGAAAGAGAGGAATAGACAGGTGAAGGAAAAAGAGCTGCACTTTGACTTGAAGCCCTTTGGATTCTAGAGTAGATCTTATACTGCTTTCCTCATTGTATAATTATAATATATGTATAATTATTTATTTATTGACACAGCCTGGGTTTTCCTAAAGGAATCAAGACCAGTCGTACATTTCAAATTATTTGCTACGCAAAAGTTCTAAGTTTTTTCCTCCCGGGTACTTCAGAGCAGATGGAAAATGCAGCAGGTGCTGCTAATGTTTATCTACCGTTGGGAAAACTTGTCACAGTTACCTGTTTATCTTATTTATTTTGACATTTTGCTGCCTGAAACTGCTCTGTAACATAAAAGCACATGCAGGGCAGTTAGAGGTAAAATCTTACAGATTCACTTATACTTGAACACCTAAAAATTAATAACCTACGAGCAACAAAGAAAAATGTGGGGTTTTGTGCATGTGGAAGAAGACTGGTATTTTTATTTTTACTGAGGAGATGCCATGGAATTATTTGGGTTGGAAGGGACTATAAAGCTCATTTAATCCCAACTCCCCTGCCATGGGCAGAGACACCTTCCACAGGACCAGGTTACTCAAAGCCCTATCTAACCTGTCCTTGAACACTTCCAGGGATGGGGCAACCAGAACCTCTCTGGGTAACCTGTGCCAGGGCCTCACCACCCTCAAAGGGAAGAATATCTTCCTTATATCTAATCTAAGCCTGTCCTCTGTGAGTTTGAAACCATTATTCCTTGTCCTGTCATTCTGTGCCTTTGTAAAAATCCCTCTCCACCTCTCTTCTGGCTCCTTTAGGTACTGGAAGGTGCTATAAGGTCTCCCTGGAGGCCCTGTATTTCCACTGGGGTTTGCACTTTGTGTATCAGTAACTGGAAAGTGTAAAATGAGCTTTGCTTTAGTTGCCTTGCACAAGCTTTTCCTTTGCTTTTTCAATAGGCAATGGAAGCCTCAGTTTATTTTTGCCATGTTCTTAGGACTGCACAGAAAAAGAATTAGGAGGTTGGTAATGCAGACACTGAAGGGTTTCTGTTCTCAGCATGTTTAAAAAGCGAAGTTTGTAGATGAAAAGCAAGGCCAGTCCTGCTGGCTAGTCTGCGTGAGTCCTGCTCTGCAGCGAGAATCGGCACTGCTCAGTGCCTTTGTAAGAGGTCAAAAGTGGGGATGCTTCTCCCCTGCTGATTCCATCTGAGGGCTGGAGAGATCTGGACAGGCTTTATTCCAAAAAGGAAATAAAGACTTTGTTTTTAACTGTGGATCCTCAGGCTGACAGAATGTGTTGTTTCAAATGCCAGACCTTTCCCTTGCTCTGTTTTCTGATGCTGGAATTTTGGAAAACAATGAATAGTCTTTACTGCTCCCACCCCAAGAGGCAGGATCTTGCAAGTGCTTGTAGCTGGTTGCTTGCCTTGGAGTGTGTTTGTAGGTATTGTTGTTTGAGGAATTGCTGTTATGTATAAGTGGCCTCTTTGAAGGGGTGTGGAGCTGGGCTAGAACAGCAGAGCTGGTGATAATAGCTGGGATGGCAATTGCACAATCTCTCTCCATCTTCACGCTTTGTGGAGTATGGTAATCGGGCTTTTGGGTAAGGAACAAATTGCACCTCTCTAACTGCGCTGTCCCCTGGGGCTGCAGCAGAGAGTACTTATTATAGCCTGGGATGGATGCGGGATGGCCACCTTGGAGCAATTTCTGTAGGTCTTCTTTGTTCTGAATGTTGGTCTCTTGATCTGCACACAACTCAGACTTCTCAGTTGTGCAGTTGCATCTGAAATTTACGTTTGAGCCTTTGAAGTAAAATGAATCCTGAACAACTGTCTGAATTCAGAGCTTTCAGCTGAGAGTTATGTCTCAGTGTTTAACAGAATTTAATACTAGCCATTAAACATATCAGCTGCTAATTAAATGGACTATTTATATGTTATGTGTAAATCCATCCATATCTTCACTTTGCAGCCAAATAGAATTTCACTAAGGCACTTCAGTAACTGTAAAGGGACAGAAACAGCATTTTGGGGTATTTTGAGTCGAGTGAATTATGTCACTGTCTTGTAGTGATTACTAAATACCTTAATGATATGTCTGGTGGAATTTATTCTAGTTTTGGCAGGGCCATTAGGATGATAAACAGCTTGGCAAGGACGAGTAAATTATAGCTGAGTTCAGAAGTGGTGCTTGAATCTTTCAGTCCATAGTTGCTATAAAGTTATTACAAGGATGTGTAAAAAGAGCTAGATAACTTTGTATACAAGTCTATTTGTCAGACTTACTGTACATCAAACACTGATTTAAGCTGCAGTTCCTTTATATGATCAATGTGGACAGGCTCCTTTTCTCAGCCTCTGTTCTCATATTTTTAGTTAGCAGCTAGCATTGACTTTGGTTTCCTGGGTTTTGTGCCAGCTTGAAGAGTGGATGCTACCTAGTGGTTGAAGCAGGGGACTGAGTGGAGGGGACGAGTCAGGGCATCTTGCCTCTGTTCTTGCCTCTTTCTACTTGTTTTGCGACCTTGAACTGAAGCATGTTTTACCTTTGGTTCTGAGATATAGTTAATTACACTGCAAAAGACTGAGGATGAGACAATTAAATTATCTAAGGGAATTGCACAATGATTAAGCCTTAATTTGCTTTGTGATTTTTTTGTTTCTCATTAACCCTGCTGAAGCAGGGCCTTTGAAATGAAAATCAAAGGTGAATATTGTTTTTAGAAGTGTAGAGGACTGAATAAGTCAGCTGTGCAGTCAGCTTTGCAGAGCCCATGGTTTTATATTGGCCTGGGGCAAAACCCAGGGCCTGGGTCCTGTGTAACAGGTTGTCATACTGCTGCAGTCCCCTGATTTTTTTATTTCTTTTTTTTTTCTGTAACAGAGCAACTGTTGGGAGAACAGTCAAAAGCAGTGGGGGAAAGATCAGATCTGCAGGCCATGTTTAATTTGCTTAGATGTGCAGTTATCTGTAACACATTAAGAGTCCAGTCAAGCTCATTTATAATTTCCTTCATGGTATTTGTGGAGTTGTTTCAAAGCAGACGTAGGACTGATTTTATTTTGGTTTATTTGGTGTTCATACTAATGTCTACTGTCTAATTCTAGTGTCTGCAGGTGTTGTGACGACTGAAATGAGCCAGTTTTCTTGGTGAAAATGATTAGTGACAATGAAACATCAGATTTGCTGCAATACTCTTTGGCCATACTGAGTAATTCTTCCTCTGGTGTTGGGTCATGCATATGTATTTGTGGACTAAACATCTCCTGTAAGTGTATTAGAGAGGAAACAGTAAGACTGATTCATTTCTTTGTTTCCCAGCAAAGTGAACAAGACTAATTTCACTGAAAGCTGTAGTTATGCTAATGTAACATGAGTGTAGGAGGAGAACTGGGCCAAATCCAGTATGATTTGGTTTTATCAGTTAGAAGTTAGGACTGTTGGAGGTTTAAGTGGCAATAAAAAATGAAAGTGAGAAGTGATTTAATGATAGAATTTGACTTATTTCTAATAACAAGCTGGTTAAATCAGGTGAAGTGAGGGTATTGTGTTTTAGGCCCCCCGTTCTGTTATCAGTGTGGAGAGTATGAGTCAAAAGGGAAAGGTAACACCAGTAAAGTCTGCAAAGAGGATGATACACAGTGATTGCTCTGAGGACTCCCTGGTCACAGGATTTATGTGCTCAGTCAGACTAGAGCTCTGCAGTCACTTATGCAAGTAGCACCATCACCACTGGCTTGGCCTGTGGGATGCAATTCTGCCACGCAGTCCTTTGTGGTGCACAGTAGTGCTTGAGAAAATCTGTGGAAGAGGCTTTGTAGCCAGCCAAGCCCTGGTCAGCCCTCACTTGATGTTTATTTTGGGGTATTTTCTTGTTGGAATAAAATGTGCTGGGGAGTCTAGTGATAGGAAATAGGGACTAAGGAGTCTGATAGAAAGACTGAAACATAGCAGGATTACTGCTCCTTGTTTCCATATCTGTCCCATTAGCCATACATGGCCACTTCCAGATTGAGGGGATGCCTGGAGCACCCGTGACCAGGTGGCCCACTGTTACAGGACTCTAGCAAAGCCGAGTGCAGGAAAAGCTAAAAAATACCAAGCAGATATTTGCAGTGATGAAGTGAAAAATGCATTTATTGATTACTTTTTAAGGTGACTCAATCTTTAAAAGAAGAGCCAAGAAGACTCTTTTTATTATAACATTATTAAGACTTAACTTGGGCAAACTGCCATTATAGCAATTGCTGTACTTTGGTGTTCTTAAGGCTGCCAGTGAGATGGGGTTAAAAGGTGAAACCATTTGTTATTTCCTCTACTACCCAAATATAAATTATATGTCCTGTAACATTTGGTAAGGCTAGACTTTTCAGAGAAATCAGAAGCTCAATTATTCATGTTCTATATTAACATCAATATTTCATGGTTAAGAACAGGCATTTATGTGAGCCTGGTGAGATTTTTAAGCCTCCTTTATTTTGTGTTGTATTTAGGGAAAGACTTTAACTCTGGAAACAGACGAATAGACAGGTGCATGGACTTAATTCACGTGAAGTTGTTCTGCTCAGCTGGAGCTTTAAAACAAGATGATGGGGCCATGCTGTGCTTGATCCTCATCCTGGTGCAGATCCCTCTTGTGGTTATGGCATGGGACATGGAGCTCTTGAGAGATGATGGGAAGTCTTGCTGTTAACTTGTTGGGATGCTGGAGCAGGTCCCATCCTGGGTGATGTCAACTCAGCACCTCAGTTCTGAGGATTTTGTGCACCCAGCTACAAATTATATAGGTGCCCAGAGGGAAGCTTCACTGAAATACAGGTCACAGGGCCCAGCAGTCTTACTCAGATGTGCCTTGTTCATGTTTGGGCTCTAACTTTGGAGAAATCGCAGGTTGTCACATTTGTTCCCATCTGACAAGTGAGATGGAGTTGGTTGCTCTGCCCATGTACAAAGATGCTCAGACCCATCTTGACTCTCCTGCATTTAAATTTATAACCCTGAACTTGAATTTGAGTACCTACTGCGAGAAGAGATTTAAATACCTGGAGTAGCCTGAATTCCTCTATGGATGAGCACCATAATAAAATTTAGATAAAGAGAAAGAGCATTTCAGAAAACCCAGGGAGAACAAAACCTGGTGATTTCTACAGGGGCAAGGTTCATGGAGGTGGGCAGAGAGCTTTCACTGCAGGACTTATTTTGGTGTTTTATCCTTGCAATGAGCATGTCTTTCCTCTGGCAAGCCCTGGTCCAACGACAGTGACATGTTGAGGGGAGAGCTTGTGGCACAAGAGGGAGATGAACCAAAACACTTGGTCTCTTCTACTGAAACACTCCAGCATTTATATTAACACAAATATTTCCCTTTTTTGAGGTACCTTTCTTGTCTGCACTCTTCTCCCTGTTATATTAAGGAAAAAAACCCACCAACTTCTTTTTGGCTAATCTGATTATGATCAGGTCACAGCCATTCAAAAAACACAACAACAAACAACCAAACAAAACAAATCCTCCTTCTGAAATCTTCCCTTTGTGGCATGGTTCAGCTTTGATTTTGATGTTTTATTAGGGCAGCAGAGTTCACACTGCTCTAATCAAAGGCCAATTGTTACTTCAGTACAAGGCTTGATTCCCAAGAGTCTCGTAACTTGCCTGTACAACAAGTAAATAGCTGTTGTCCTGCAAAACTGAGGTATTGTCTTAAAAATATTCATGCCTTCTCCTCCCTTTTCCTCCCTGTTCACCCCACCCCTTCCTACCACCAAGGCTTCCCCGATACTCTTGCTCATATTCAAGAACACTTCAAGCAAGCAAACAGTTGATGTTGGCAAAAGGAACGTACAAGAGGTCACCCTGGTCATGGGTCCTGCCTGCGTCCCCACCACTCACAACTGCAGCCAGCTATGTCACACAAACTGTCATAGGCAAAACAAAACTCTATCTTAAAACCAGAAGGGCAACCCTAACCCTTTTCAGCTCCTAGAAGGCTGTTCTAGTGACTCTCTTAGTTCCCAGTGAAACTTGCCTGCATATGTCAGTGTTCAGGGTTTTTTGCACTGTTCTTCATCTTATCTAGCTTCTCCTCTTCTTCAATGTGGTTATCTTGCTGCTGTATTTCGATAAAGTTACTATGTCTATCCTTACTCATGCTTTGATTAATGCTGGCAGGTTCTGTTTCCAGGCCAGGTAATGCCAGAAGTACAAAACAGGTCTGCCTCCCTGTGCTGTGGGAAGTCTTGCTTGGAGCAGCGTCTTTTCCTGCCTTTGGGAACAGGTGAGGGAACAAAGGGGAATACACACAGCTGGAAATGTTGCTGCTGTTTCTGTTGTGTAGAGCTGTCCTGTACACATTTCACTCGCTTTTAAAAGCATCGGTGGCATCTGAACAATTTATGGCAAGTGGAAAAACAATTCCAACTTGAATATTGCTCTAGGACTGATAATGGCTCCTATCTTTTTCAGCCTCTTCCTGCTGTAAGAGCTGAAGGCTCCTCAAAGGGTTGGAGAAGAACCTCCCAGTGTGCTTTGACTGACTTTTCAGTGATGCTTCTCAATGCTCTATATCATTCATGCTTCTAACACTCTGCAGTGTCAGAAATGGCACTAAGCATTAAACAGAATCATTGGAATGTGCATAAGAGTTTGCCCTGGCTGCACACTTCACACCTATAAGTTTGGTTAAGTTAGATGCTTCAAAAAAGGAAAAGATTTCTTCTGTCAGTCTGCTTCAATTGAAATGTCTAATAAGTCAAATAACTTCTAAAAAATTATGCTTATTTCTGCTGGTGTCCCTGGGGATATATCTGTATGCAATACTGACTGACCACAGCAGTGCACTCTGGAGAATCTGCGCTTTCTTGTCAATTTTGTATTCATTAGTTGCAACTGCTAACAACACTTTCTTCACATCTTTGTCTTGAGTCACTACACTCTATTATCTGAAATAGAGATTGATTCTTGATGTGTTCTCGCAGCAATATCCAGTATCATTAGGCTTGAACTTAGCTACAAGTCTTGGTCCATGTTCCATTGCTAGCACTAATTGATGTCAGTTTTAATTTTGTGAATCTCTGACTATTTGGATGTGTTTGTATATATACAAATATAAAGAATGCCTGTCTAAAACATCATGTCACTGGTGTTTGTGGGAAGTGCTGGGATCTCCTGTGAAGCATCTTAATTAGTTTTGCCTTTGCTTTTTCATGTTGACATCCTAAATTCTAGGCTTGAGTTATGTATTGGATTTTTTCTCCCTTGTTTGTCAAAACAGAACAACTTCTTTAGAGCAGAACATAATGTAAATACTAATTAAAACTGACAAGTCAAATTGATGTCACCTATTTTTAAGCAGAAGAAAAAAAACTGACTAAGAAAAATCTATTCTGCCCTTGTTGAAGTTGACTGAAACATGATTACTGAAATCTATGAGCACAGAATGAAACTCCGTGTTCTGCTTTTGCTGTTTCTTGAGGCAGGATCAGCCATCCATGACTTGAGAGAGCAGAGCTGTTGCCTATGGGGGCAGGACAGCTATCCCAGCTCCCAGCTTGCTCTCAAAGTTGCTGTGCTGCACTTGCCAAGAGCTGGCTTGGTGCTCTCTGCTGGCAAATGGGCTTTGGCCAGGTGTGATCCCACAAGCTGATCTCTGCAGATTGCAGATGTGAGTGCTGAGACTGGTACTCATCAGCCCTGTCTCTCCAAAGTGCTCTAGAGATCGCTGCGAATGAGCTCCTTGGTTTGAGCCTGGCAGTTTGTGTTGTGCAGGAGGGTGGCCCATGCCAGCACAGGCAGAGTGGTGAAAGCAGCCTCATTCAGCTGCTGTTTGGCAGGGGGATAGGACAGGTGCTGCCCACAGAGAACTGGCTGTTGTCACAGATAACAGGAGCATGGGAGCCCTCTTTGTGTAGCAGGGAGTTTGGATGGCTGATAATTACTTCCTTTCCACCCTCCCTGGGAGGTAGAAGGTATTACGGGCACCTAATTATCATGAAAACCTAAGGAGTTTTTTGGTTTAGATGTGGTTTTCTTCCAACACAGAGCACTGCATCATTTCCAGTGCAACCTGGTGATGTGCTGATGGTGTTCTGCTGCAGAATAGCCCAATAAGTAAATACCCACACTTATTTGGTGAGGTGCATTTTCTTGATGGTGAGACATGTAGATGCTAAGAACAAAAATATTTCCTGTGTGGATAGACATCTCGTGTTCAGTGCAACACTAGTATGCATAAACCTTTATTAAAATGGAGATATATTAGATATATTCATGTTTTAAAAGAACATTCGTGTTATGATGATCAGTGCCTAGCACTCCCTTTCAGTCTGTATGCATCTGCTAATGATAGCTACTATTTATATGGGGTTTTTTTTCCCATGTCTTGTGAAGATTCTCCTACTGCTCTCCAAAAGCCTGTGTTCTTTCTCACAGCCTTACTCTTTTAACCACCCCTGGGACTCATCACTCTGTCAGTGCAGCTTCAGTACCCAGCAAGTTGCTGAATGCTGGAACTGTCCTTAGGTCAGTGGGTTTTTTTCTTAGTCTACTCCCATCCTTGTTCGCTTGGGAAGTAAAGGCTACTAGGAAAGAAAGCCATTGCCTTTTACTTCCTCCAAATCAAATACTGTTTTTTCATTGGCATGATGGAGCATTACCCAAGAAATACCCATTGTTCATGCTTGGCTTTTTTTATGTTTTAAAAAATCCCACCCCTTCTTTCCTCCTGAACCCTTGTAGCTTATTATGCTGCTTGAAATGGGATGGTTGTCTGTAGCTCAAGAATGAATTTTAGACAAATATAAGAGTATCTTTTTAACTAGAATTTGTACTTCTTGTCAAACTTTTAGACTAAAACTCGTAAAGAAGCATTCCAGAGCTGCACTTGCTGAGACCTGGCTTGGTGCTATCTGCTGGCAGAAGGGCTTTGGCCAACAAAACACTTGAGAGAGGCTCCATGGCTCTCCAGGAAAGCAGACTGGTGTAATCCATGGATAACACTCAGAGGGCAATAAGGAGGCTATCTGCTGAAGGCAAAAAATGGCTCCCATTTTTTTGATGTCTGGGTTTCTGTGGGGTAAATGGAGTATCTGTGTTTTTCAGATGAGGAATGAAGGTCAGATGCAGGGCTGGGCTGCTGCCAGTTGCAGTTTCTAGAGTTAAGGTCTGGAACATGAAATGAGCTGCAATGAGGCTTGTGGAAAATCAGATGTCTCTATAAAGGCAGAGAGGTGATCAGTAACCTAAATAGAGTGAGACCACGGGAGATATGGAGGACACTGTGATTTACAATCCTCTCTCTATGGAAGGCAACCACCCACTCTGGAGTTGCAGAAGAAGCTCTCTGCCTGGGAAATGAGGCCTGTCTGGTTGTGCAGCAGGCACCTCTGCTGCCACCCAGCTCAGATCTAGCAGTCACTGCTATTCCCACCACCTCAGCTACCTGAGTGGGACACCATCAGGGCTGTGAAAAAGCAGATGTGAAGTACCTGATGTCAGCCAGCATGAATCCACATCTTGCCTCTTGAGATGCAGCAGTGAAATTCAGGAAGAGGTGTTTAATAACACCTCCTTAGAGCATGCCAATGATGCTGGAACTGAGCTTCATGGGGTAAGATATGGTGGTAAGAGGAACTGAGGAGCAGGAGGAAGAGCAAATGGCTCTGAGATCTGGAGTATACATGAGCAGATTGATGGTTCTGTAAGGCCCTTCCCAATGGTTTGTGTTCATAACAGACAAACTGCCCCGGCAGCAGCAGCAGTAGAATAGAATATTGAGTACAAAGCTAAGGAGAAAAAAACATCTACTGCAAATGTATTCTTTGTGACCCGTAGGTAGCTGATTCACTCCAAAGTGAAGCCCCATGTGACTTGGACCCATCTCCAGAGAATCACTGCAGTACAAGTGTACCAGACTTTATGCTACTGATCACCAAAGGATTGGTGACATAAACTGTAATAACTGGTAAAGATCTGATCCTTATTTACTGGAATAAGATGACAGTACAGCCATGCTTCTTTACATTTTTGAAATAGGTGAGCACAGAGATGAGGGAGTTGTCTGGGCACTTCCAACTTCCCATCCATATTTTCCCAGTTTCAGCAGTAGGAAATAAAAGCTTTTCATTGTTTGGTAGCAGTTACAAGTGTGATGTGAGCCTGTACCACTCTAACAATTAATCTCACATTAAAACCAACAGGCAAGAAATTTGTTTTTAAGTAAGAATGAAATCTCAGGTGAAGGCTGTTGTAGCAAAACCCTTGTTCTTTCAGCACTGTCTGGGTTGGAGCTGGGTAGAGACTGGATTCCCACACATGACACAGGACTTCACTCTCTGGCCTGAGCAAGCGAGTGATGAGTGGAGCTGTTGGCAAGGACAGTCGGAGGATTGATGGAAGGAGGTGCTGCTGTGTCAGAGGCAGGGCAGGCTGGGCTCTGGCTGCTTTCCCCACAAGCTGTGTGTCCCTTCTCACTGCCTCCAGCCCAACCACAACCTATAGGGAGCTGAATGCTTTTGCACCACAAACATGTAATGAGAAGCCTGGATGTTATCGCAGCAATGGCTTGACCACTGCAGATTGCTGTTAGCCCACAGCTCTTCCCAGGGCAGTGGCATTTTCTGGAGAATAACGGGGTAAATCACTTGGCAAGGAGAGGGGACATCTAGTGCAAATAGGTCTTCATGGCAGAGCACAGCCTGCCACGGCCCAGGTGCCTTTAGCCCCCTGAGTGCTGGACCTAGTGCCTGTTTTATCTTAAGACAAATTTCTTTCCAGTCTCTTAGCCCGTTGTGGTAGTGCAATCCAGTTAACAAGTCACACTGGGATGTAGATAGATATGTCCGAAGCTGCACTTACAGAGTGCTTTATTCTGAATGAGTCCTGGGAAGCAGCCCATGTGCTGTAACGTGGCCAGCTAACAGCATGCTCAGTATGTGTGAGCTGGCTAGTTTAAGCCTCAGCAAAAGCAACCAGAAGATGTTCCTAAGACATACATAGGAGAAACTGTCCTTTTCCCATGGAATTGAAGATAACAGCATTATTCTTTGGCTTAATTTCCTATAATATGAAATTCTGAAATGTTGTCATTGCAGATCTCAAGATCATTTTTGAGTAGCTCAGCCCATCTATTGTCAGCCCTGCATTTTTGCCAAAGTAGTACCAGCACCTTGGTGAAGATCTTGGTTCATGACTGGGTGAAACAGGGAATCCGTTTACCAGATGCAGAAAAGATCTGTTCTAACGTCTGTCCAGCATGCCAGTCACACAAAGCAGATGGAAATCACATAGCTTATTTAACTGCACTGGGTAAAGTGCAGTTAAATTGACAAAATATATGCCCAGCTTTGCACTTCATGCAATTTTTCAAGGTTGATATTTCTCCTGGTTTTGTATTTGATTACTAGAGGTAGTGAAGCAAAGATTGTCAAAGATTATTAAAACAGAAAATGTTGCAGGTTTAGATAATTTGCCAGTAATACTGGAGATATGAGACTACTGAAATGCTGCTGTTTTGAGTTGTTGTTTCGTGACCAGCTTTGCGCATGTAGCCCTGCTAATAGCCAAGATACTAAAAATTTTGTATAGCGATATCTTCTTAGAGGTGGGGGTGTGTAGTTACACTGTGGGTTGGATGCTGTTATTTTTTAACTACTGTTCAATTATAAATTTTCTGATTCTCTCTTAACACTGGTTGCTGCTTTTCTTGCTCTCTGGTGTTTTACCTGGCAGAAACCTCCAGCTTTCTTTCCTCAACAGCTCAAGTAATGTTCAAAGTAAAGTATTGTTAATAATTACACCAGGGATATATCTTTCTGAAGGCAGATATTGAAAATTCAAGACTAGAAGACACAAGTAGACACCAGCAATATCTGAACCTAAACTCTGGCATCATTTTAGATTATGGCTTTATTGTCGATAATCTCTCAGCATTGTCAAATGGTGAGTCCCTGGGGGTAGTTTTACTTTTACTCGAGATGAAGTAAGGGACAGAATTGTCTGGAAATGGAGAGCTTAAATCTTTAACACTGGTTCATATATTGTTTTTTGAAGTGAGAGGCATTTAATATCATATTTTTGCTCATATGTACAAGTGCTACACAGGTGAAATCCAGCTTTCATCTGCTAAACTGAGAAAGCATCTTTAGCAACCAGTGTTGGCAGCTGCCGAGGCCCTCAGTGAAGTACAGCAGAAGCTGTTGTAGTCTAAGAAACAGTACCTTGGAGCTGTTCAGCAACTGGGAGCTCCTTCTGTGTGATTCTCTGGCCAGCTGAGAAATCCTAATGACCTGACCTCAGGATGGTTTTCAAAGACTTCTGGATCAGGATCAAGGGTGAGTGTTGTTTTGCCCTCAAAATGCCTGAATTACGTCAATGACTTGGATTTAGTTGAAAACTTAGGAAGGAAATAGAACAGTAGCAAGGGGGAAGGCAGCTGAAAAATAAAGATATGGCTCAGGGTCAGTGAGATGTAGAAATAATCAACATAATATCTTTGAGAATACTATTAATGCTAGAAAGCTGTGTCTAAATGAAGACTACATTGACCCATGGTACTTAACCCCTGAATCACTCAGTAAATCAGGACACTGTGTTTGCTGTGTGCTATACAGCTAGGTCAGGGATATATGACTTAGAAGGGGTGGCTTAAAGGCTGCCTCGTGCTCAAGTTGGCTCAGCAGAGAAGGATCATGCCCTGGTGATTCAAAAATGAGGTTAATGTAAATCAACAGTCACAAATTTTGTTGTTCTGTTGTTTTATTTTTTTTCCCTTGGCTCTTCTATGAGGAATTTAAACATCAGGAAGTGGCTTGGTTTTTCTTATGGAAATTCTCAGCACAGACAGACATTTCTTTTGCAGGGGACATAACTGTCATTTCACCCAGCTCTGCATTTGAATGTCACAAACATGCAGAACTTTTCTTCACTGCCTGGAATTTGCAGGATCTCTCTCTGCAGGGTGCACATGACCTGTGCCTCAGAGAGGGTTTGTATAGACTAAACTCTCCTGAAACAATAAAAGGAGCAGAACTTGTGATGTGAATGCCTTATAGTATACATCCACTGCATGTTTGCAGTTAAGGATCAGTCTTGGAAGGAATTGATTGACTGGGTTAATGAGGCTAAAATCACCTTTTAGTCATGGTTCAAAATTCTGGACAAACTTTCTGCAAATTAATTCTCTGTAGCTTCTCCACCACAAGGAGTTGGAAGCTCAGAGTGGCCTGGTCTGCCAGTCTGTTCCTTAAAAGCCTCCTCCAACTTGACCTGGAACACTTTCAGGAACGAGGCATCCACAACTTCTCTGGACAACCTGTGCCAGTGCCTCAACACCTTCGCAGGGAAGAATTTATTCTTAATATCTAATCTGAGTCTGCCCTCTATCAGTTTGAAGTAATTTCCCCCTGTACTGTCACTTTCTGCTCTTGTCCAAAGTCCTTCTCTAGCTCTTTTGTAGCCCCTTTAGGTAATGGAAGTTGCTCTAGGGTGTCCCTGGAGCCTTTTCTTCTAAGATGTGTGGCACCACTCCACGTGTGCAGCACAGGGTGTCCCTCGACTTGTAAGGGGGGGTTTGCACTTTCTTTTGCACTTGATTCTGCATCAGATAAGTTTTCTTGTAGTGCTAGTAGGTGATATTTTTATTATTTTATTACTATTCCTATTTTTTTTATTACCGATATTCTCTTTTATTACCTACATTCTATACCTATTTTTTATTACCTATATTCTCAGATAAACCTAGAATTAACCTAGATCATCTCTGGTGATCAGGATGCTACCAAGTTCTGTGCCTCACTGACTGTGTAATAAACCACACAAAACTAATTAAAATGCAAATAGCATTGAAGGTTGTGCAGGTGAGGAAATGCTGATGTGTGTCACTAGTAAAGGTGGGCATGTGAAGATTCTCTTGCCCTTCTTTTTTCTCTGCTGCTGTTTACTTTCTGTGTTTCCAAAGGCAAACCACCAGAAATGAGGTACTGAAGGAATTTCACTTATATTTTTATTTTTTCCCCCGAGCTTTCATGTGGATGTCCAGATTAAATCTCTAGAATGTATAAATTACATTTATAAAAAATTATTCCCTGATGAAATGAGGCTAATTCAGATTCTTTGCGTTTTAGAACGCATTTGAATGCAGAAACCCAGGTATGTTCATTATTTTTTTAAAAACCCCTTTTAATCTTCAGAAGGAAGTATGTTCAGTAATTGTTGTTTGATGCAAAAATATTTCTTACTTCTCCCTCAATAAAGCTTATCTTTCCCATTTGCAAAATTCCAGGGCTGTAAACCCCTCTCTCACTTGAACACATAATTTGTGGAATAAATGAAAGGGTAGAGAGGGGAGAGGAGCATCCCAAGGTCGGTGGGCATACACAGGCTTGAGGTGGAGTGTGATACAATGACACCCACAGGGTGCAGGTGATCCCAGGGAATGGCAAAAGTGAGGAAAAGCAGCAAAACTGAAAATAGGCAAGATAGAAGGAGGCTGCCCAGACAGCTTCTGTGCATGTTTGGTGGCTCAGGCTGCAAGTCTCTTCCCCTTGTAGGTGCTGGGATGCTCAGGTTGCCCAGAGAGGTGGTGGATGCCCCACCCCTATAAACATTCAAGGTTGGGTTGGACGAGGCTCTGAGCAACTTGATCTAGTTGAGGATGTCCCTGCTCATGGCAGTGAGATTGGACCAGATGACCTTTAAAGATCTCTTTCAATCCAAACCATTCTGTGATTCTGTGGTGCTATGAGTTAGCTTAGTGGAGGGAGGACTAAATCCTGAAGACGCCAGTAAGGTCACCTTTGAATCCAGTTCTTCCTGAGGCCTTGCAAAACTTGGTCTTTGTGTCTGGCTTTCCAAAACTACCAGATGGCAATGAGCACCATGAGAGGCTCTTCATTCCCTTTGTTTAGCAAGCCCCTGTCAAAGACTGGGATGAGTAAACCACTCCCATGCATTTATAAAGGTGTTAAAACGACATGGGGCTTGGCTCCATCTGGTAGGAGATGCCTGCATGTTGTATAAGTACTGTGAAAAGAAAAATCTCCTTTTAATGCTGAAAATGGAACTCTACTGGAAGAAAAAGTTGTCATGGAAGTTAGTCTTCTTCACTGCAGCTTCACTCATTCCTCTGCTACGTGGCTGAAGCAGTGAGTCATGCAGCTCCCCATGTAATTTAAGCAGGAGAGCCTATGTGATGACATCTGATTATTTTGTTTTTTCTCCTGCTGGTTTTCAGCAAGCAAAATGAAGGGTTTGTTTTGGTGCGGGGAAGATGTGTCAAGCATGAGGGTGGGCAGAGTGGGCTTGTTTGCCCTCTAACATTTCTCGCTGTACAGAAAATACTGTCTTTTCCTGGGAGATGCTTCATATCATCCTAGGGTTTTTTTTCTAATAATCACTTGAGATCCACAGAACAATTGGCTTCAGCAGTTTCTGTTTGGGAGGAAGGTCCATCAGGCAGGAGAAATATGGATTTATGAGTTTCTTTGGAGCCTGGTTATACTCGGGACCAACTGTGCTTAGTGCACTAGCAATGCATGAATTACTGTGTTGAAGTTAGTGAAAATCCTTATTCCATCATACAGCAAGGTGTGCAAAAATGGCAAACAACAAAAGATTTGATCTTGGTTTCTCTTTTTTGTAGAGTCATAGAATAGATAAAGTTGAAAATGGCCTCTAAGGTCACCAAGTCCAACCATTAACCCAATGCTACTGTGTTCCCCATTAAATCACGTCCCCAAGTGCCATATTCCAAACTGACTGCTTGCATAAACAAAAAAAACCCAACCCCACAGCTTTTGTTGCTGGGGTATTGCGTAATACCCAACTACAATTTGTAGTAAGTAGTTTATTGCAATTTAAGGTAGATCTTCTGATAGACTGTTGGTCTAACACAGGCCTGGTTTGCTTTAGCTCACATAGATGAAGCTGCAGAAGCCAATTTTCAAGGCCTTCCAGCCCACTGTTTCAGGGCAGGAGGTTTCATGCTGCTGGGCAGGAGGACAGAAGCTGCAGAGTGGGATGTTCTCAAGGAGGAGCTGGCACAAGCTCTCTGTGCAGGGGTGTGGGGGACCAGCCTTGCCTGCCTACCCTTTTCAGGTTGCAGGATTTGTAGGAAAGCCTCCACTTTTTCTCCAGGCTCTGATGAGGTCTTGTGGAGGATGACCATGCTTCCAGGAATGGCTGTTGTGCTCATCCAAGAGCATCCTCTTGGGCAATGTGGATGAAGGCTTTGGTACAGACTACCCTCCATTTCTGACATACTCTATTACCTTTCTCAAAATAACAGTTAAAACAGTTGGTAATGGCACTGGGTGTGCACATGGATTTTCCTCAAGCTCGCCTAGATGACAATTTGCTTTCAGGTGTTTTGTACATTTTACATTGTTCTTAATATTCATCTTATGTAATCCATGAGTTATAAAGAAATACATAATGCATTAATTATTCTGCTGTTTTGGGGGTTCAGAGCCAGGTAATGAAAAAGCCGAGAATCATGTAACCATAAATTCTGTTAATCCATGCTCAGTATTATTTTAAATATTTAAAAATAAAACTCCACCATATTATTCATATTAACTATATCTCATATGTCATGATTTGGTGCTCATGTCTTCCTTGTCAGCAGCAAGTCATTACATTTTATTGTTTAGGTTACAAGAGAGTAGTAAAATAAAATCTCTTTTTTCATAAATAACTGGATTGTATCGTAAGACTACCAGCCCTGACTTGTTTTATGGCTAACCTTACCGAAAGTCACTGTTTCAAATGGTGGCATGAATCACAGCAGCACCAAAAAAAAAAAACCTGAGGATAGTGAAAAAATGATGGCACATAAAATATTTCTTGGAATTAACTTACTGACATTGTGTCATTTTTCAATAAAATGAAAATCATATATCTAATATAAAAATAATTAGGCAAAGCATGCAAATGACTATGAAATCCAAATCTTGTGTATTGATACTGATTTGTTATGGTGTGGTTGAAAGAATCTGGAAAGTTTAACAAATATAGTTTAAAGTAATGAACTTTAAAGTCTCAACCTTCACTGGGATTTCCCTTGTGAATTGTATCTGAATGAGAATTTACCACCTGAAAGAGATTTTTCACCTGAAAAATCACTTACATGTAACTTTTAGGGGACTCTCTATGCTGAGAAGGCTTCTAACAGGCTTTTGTTCCTGCATGTAAACTTTTTGAACTGATGATTCATGGAAATGGGATCAGTAACTCCAGCATCACCCTTCTTCCCTTTGAACCTCTCTCTCTCATTCAGTGCTCACTACCCTGGGCAGGGGCTGTGTCCCTGGATGAGCTGTGGTGCTTTCTGGGCTTCTGCCAAGGTCACAGTGAAAGCTAGACTTGAGGATTTGAACCTGACCCCGATTTCTCCCCATTTAGTATCTCCAGCCTTCAACTCGGAGACTTGGCTGCCCTGAGAGGGATTTCTCCATGACACAGCACTTGTGTCTGGATGGGCTCCGCACCTAGCGCAGTCACCAGCTCTCCCCAGGGAGCACGAGCCCTTCAGGTTATGGCAAATGTTTCATGTGAACTCAAATGTTTTCCCACCTGTCTCTCCCCAGAGTCTGCAAATTACCTTCCTCTGATGGATTCCAACATGTTGTACCACATCCAACCTGACATTTCGATTATGTATTATTCACATTGTTGAAAAAATTAACAATTGGAGAGGTTTAAGCTTTTCAGGATATTTCTCCCCAAATAACAATTTTGTATTTTGAGCGCCAGCCAGATTCTCCATATGGCTAAAATGTACTAGAACAGAAAGACAATTAGCGTGGCTTAATAAGCTTCATGCATGGTTTGCTATTGCAATATCAGAAAGAAAACAAATATAGCCACTAGTTCTCCTTGGAATAACTCTGTTAAATTACTGTTGTTTGAAATGAGCTCTTTTATGGCTTATGGCTAATATAATTTGCATTGTGATAGGTAAAGCAGCATTCTGTATGTTTAATACTTTTGGATTTGACACAGGCCTGCTTGGGTCTTGCATAAATCTTCTCCCCGGTGGGAGGGGAAGGCAATAAATTGAGTTTTGTATGGATCAGAAAGCAATGGATTTGGGGAATAATGGGGCTCTATTCCAAACTCTACCATGCAGCACAACCTTTGTTGATAGACTTTTAGCCTGTTTTCAGTCTCTGTCTATTTACTTTTCTTGGTTAAATGTTCTGTTTTGAGAGCTAGACCTAGCTGGGCACACAGACTGACCTTCCTCCTGTGTTTCACTAAATGGTGCAGTGCCCATAGTTCCATTTCTGCTGTGGCGTTTGGTCTGTCAGCAGAGGATCCTGCTGAGCACACTGCTAATTGCTCCTGGTTCAGCATCTGAGTCTGGTATGTGTAGCACTGGGGAAAAAAGGTAATCCCTATGTGTCTGAATTGTGCGACTTAAATGATCTTTGCACAGAGGAGTCTGGCACTCAAATGCTTGTGAAAGCTGTGTTTGGGTTTTAGGCATGCATGATTTAGAGACAGCTTTGCATGTGTACGAGATTTGCAGGGCTCAGGGTGTTCTGCTGTATATTATGGGCATGAAGATACTGTGAGATTCAGGGATAAACCGTGCTCTTGGGACATCAATGACCCCCTGGACACAGCCTGCCCGTGGTGGCAGTGTTCAGATCATGCTCTGGTAGGAAAACCTGCTCTGCCCATTACAGTTGACTCCTTGGATGTTGCTAAGTGTGGGCTACAGACAAGGAGCTTCTAGTGATAAGTCCCACAGCAGAGCTGCTGCTGCTGGATGTTATGCTCCCAAACCACTTTTCAGCATCTGGCACTGGAGGAGGATGAGCTTGGGCTTTTTTCACCTCAAAGAATGGCAGATATCTCCTCGCTACTGATTCAATCTGTCTTGTATGTTTTCATGAATGAGAGTACCTATGATAAATGTTTATTTACAGGCCACTGGTTTGGAGGCACTTGATGTTTTACTTAACTTTGAGGGGTTATGGTCAGAACAGTTCACACAGCTATTCCCCAGTTTGATCTGAATCTCTCTGGATTCAGAGCACATCCAACCTAATGCCTTTGGAACACGTGAGTGAGTTCGGATTACCGATGTGCATAGGATGAATGTTTCTATTACCCCATCATCGTTATCATCACCATTTTACTCCTTGCTAGCAAAGTGACAGTGTGGCTATAATTAGTATTGATTGTGCAGGATGGCAGGAGTAATCAGGATGGTGTCATATGAGAGGGGCAGGCTATGGCTCCCTTACACTATTGCTGCTGTCAGTCTGTGAGTGCAGTGCTATTTGCATTTGTATATTTAAAAAAAAAAAAAAAAGGATGAAAATGCTACTAGAAAGCAATCTTCCCTGGGAACATGTTTTCCTCCCACTCTGGCCTTAGGAGTTCATAGTTCAGCTCTGGCAGGATGTGAGTCTCTGGGCTGCCAGCCACGCCATGGGCTTAGGAGTATTTCTCTGGTGATTTCTGTTCTAGAAAGGAAAATATTGCAGGTAAGAAAATATCTTAGTCAATACAGTAAATATGTAAGGTTTCTTACCTCACCATGGTCAAGGCCTCTCTCAGTTTGTTTTTCTTGGGCTGGAGATCTGCACCATTTCCATGCTGTGCCTGCTCATGTCCCTTACCCAGTGAGATGTCTGGTAGCTTTTCCCTGCAACACTTGTATCCTGCTGTTTCACGATGCATTTGGTAGATTCACTCCTACTGTCATCATTCATTAAGAGAAATAACAATAGCAAGCTATTTTCTTTTCCTGCAGCATACTGTAGCAAGCTGGCACCCCAGGTCTGCAATGTCTGTGCTTAATTGCTCACCCCTTTGCAACTGACACCACGCTCTTGAAAATACTGCTTTGGCACCAAAAAATGGCCTGTTTGCCACATGGACAAACCTGTAGAGAGAGTCCAGAGCTCTCAAGCTCTGTCTCTGGGCCTTACCCCCAACGAGTCATTTAGAAATGTCAGCTGGTGGAGGAGAACCCCTCTGGCTTCATGCAAAAGCCGAGAGCAAGCAGAGCTGTGGGGAGGAGAGGCCCAGCCAGTAAAGCTTGTAGAGGTCCTTGTGATAATGCTGGGCTGAAATCTGCCTTCACTGCCTTGGCATTGCTCAGCAGAAGCTGTGGGATGGAATCAGAACTGGTACAAACCAGAGCAAAGTGTGGCTGAGTGTGTGTTGGCTGCCTCTGCAAGCCACAAACCTGCTCGATTGAGAGCGGCTGAGATGAATGGTATGTCTGAACACAGAGTATAAATAATTGTATGGGAAGCTTAGTGCTCCCATGCCAGTGTGTATAAATATTCATATTATTCCATGAATCTGTCATTATATGCAAGTGCTTCATCTTTCCAACTTTACTCCTGCCAAAAGTCCTCAGTCATGGAAATACTCTCACTGGAGGCAATCAGATGATTGATGTGAGTAAAGGGCTGGGGGAGCTCTTCTAACAGCATGATTTACAGCAGTATTTCATTCCTAATTTCTGCACACTGGGAAACAAAACCCAAACAAAAACTCAGCTGTTTTTGAGAGACTTTCTGTAGGGTTCTTACTTCGTGAGGACTGAATGAAACCACAGAGCTGTTCTCCAGTCACTAATCATCTGCATCCACTCATTACTATATCAGCGATGCTGGTGAAGTAATTGTTGGGGGCTGAATCGTCTCCTGAGCTACTGCTTTCCATAGTCTCAGCCAGGCTTCTGGCACAGCTCATAGTCCACTGGAGTGGCTCCCCTGTTATGGGTTGTTATAGTTGTTAGTGCTGGGCAAAATAGCTGGAAGGGATGAAAGAGCAAAGCGTACTCTGAACTCTGATATCTCAGGAGTATTTATATGCTCAAGAATACTAAAACTTCTATCACTGAGGTTTTAGTGTGGCTGTATGGGACCCAGTCAGTCCCTTGCAGGTAGATCTGAGCATATGAGGGGGAAAGCTAAGATTTTGGGAAGAAAAATCAACCACCATCTCGGGACTGCCCTCAAGGCCAGGTGAGCTGGGGAAGCCTGAAGCAGCTGCAGACTGCACAGCACTCCTGACACAGTCCTGGACTGCTGTTCCACAGAGCCAGGAGTTTATGCCATGCACTGATCACATCCAGCCCCGTTTGCCTCAGGAGCTGGCCAGGACTGTGTGGTGGTGCTTGGGACTGCCAGCTCAGGCTCCTGCCTTATCTCCCTCATATCTCCCTGGGCTCCTGGGAGTTTTGGAGTTTGGCACTGCTGGAGCAGCTACTGCTCCTGTTCTTGTCTTGGCTCCCATAGTCACTGGTGGGATGTTGGTATTTAGGAGCTGCCTTGGCTCAGCAGTGAGGCACAAGGAGTCACTGGAAGCAATAATTGCAATGTCTATTTTGTGCTTGATGCTCTTGCCCTTTGTATACAAGTTATGTGTGGCCAGCCAGCTTTTTCTTCTTTTTCAGCCCTGCTAGGTAGAAATACAGGTGACCCTGGGAATATCCTGTACTAAGCTCCTAATGCTCCCTGCATTAAACTGGATGGTGTTACCCACCACAGCAGGTTCAGAGAGCCCTAATGCTCACAGCAAGCCAGGGAAAATGACAACATAGGAGATACCCATTCCAACAAAATTAACATCTCCATAATATGGCTTTATACAGAAAAATGAATATTACTGAAGTTAATTTTGGCCTTTTGGAGTGCTGATTCCTGCTTTAATTGATCAGCCACGGATGGTAACTAATGAGGTGGTTTAAGTTGTTTTTAACAAGAGGAAGGTAATTAAACATGACAAGCCCAAGCTTCCCTCAGAGTTGCCTATTAGACTCCCACCATACAAAAATGGAATGATACAAAACTCTTCCTCCTGCCCCCTCCCACCACCCCAAGACTTCCTTTGAGTTGTTATTAGCAGTGCTGAAATATGGCAAGCTGGGTCAGCCCTCGCTTAAGCTGCAAGAGCTCTCAGACTCTTAGGAGGCTGTGGAAGAAAGAAAGTACTTGTGTGAAAGCTGTTTGGAGGAAGACGAACCTCCTGTCTGTTCTCCTAGGGAAAAGCTGAGGCCTTTCCAGTGCTGCAGGAGGGGAATGTCTTGGGGCACCAGGAGAGGAAAGTCCTAGGGCACCGGTTGTCCATCCCACTGGTTGTGGCAGGACTGTTGTGTCCCTGCTCCGTGACAGGATGGTTGTATTTTTGTCTTTCTGGGGGGCCTCAGAAATATTTTTTGATCTTAATAACCCTTTTCTGGGTGTGCTCAGTTAAGTCCTGGCTCATCTTTCTGGCTTGTGGAGGAGAAACTACTCAATGCAATCAGTCTTCCCTTTGCAGGGCCTGAACCAAATCACAGGAGCACTTTATGGTTGGGACTGTCAGGCCAGGCTACAGGGTGACCCCTCTGGGATCCACAGGCAGGACAGGACCTGGCCAGGGCACCATGCTGGCAGCCCTTCTTGCAGGACATGTACCATGCCTAGGAGAGGGCAGAGAGGGTGGTAAATGCAGCCTAGAGGAGGCACAACCAAGCTTATAGAGTAGGTGAACCAGCTCCTGGTGTCCTCTCCTTGCACTCAGCCAGACAAGGTGGGGAATCCAGAGGGAGAGCACAAGTGTTTTAAAAAAATTCCACATTTATATATCCAGCAGATTGCAGTAGATGTAATGCTTAAGTATGCATTCACTCAAACTGTGTGTGAAATCTCATCTTCATTGTTTGGAGGAGGACAGACAGTGCTTATGCTGCAGCTCTATGTTTTTGTGTATTTCGTTCTTTTGGAAAACAACCAAATGTGCTGGACTGCAAGACAGGGCTATTTTCTTGCAAAATATCTTTTTGCTATCAAAACTGATTTCAGTATTGAACACAGTTGCCCACCACTACTGACAAGTTTGGTTTGTATTTCCATATTCCTCTACACATTCTCTTCTTTGACAAGAACTTTGAAATAGGAGAGGTGGATGGTGCCTCCTGCTTCTGCTCAGTTCAGAGGAGAGCAAAGGTTTGTGTATTCCAGCAAGTGGCTTCTCTTTGAGGCTGACAGATACAGAGGCTGTGGCAGATGCTGTCCCCCAGATCCATCCATGCCTAGCGAGGGGGCAAGGACCAGACCTTTTGTTCTCTTGCAGAGTATTGTTGCCTCCTGTTGACAGCAGTGCTTGAGTAGATGTCTGCCTGCCATCCTGGGCATTTTGAACAGAACTTGGCCCAGTCATGTTCCAAATGCAGGCATGGGAGCATGAGCGGGTGTTGCTGGCCATCAGCTGAGGTGCAGCATCTGACTGTCTGTGCTCCTGGCTGACTGCAAATTCCATCTTTGCTGAGTTTGTGTAAACCTTGAGTTGCATCAGAGACACTGGAATAAATACAGGCTGGTACTAGAGAGAGAAGGGATCAGCACTTTCCCATACGGCTTTCACAGTCATATGCCTCATCTGTACCATTTCTACGCCTTCTCATGCTTAAATATCAGTGTTGAGTGTAGAAGAGTGTGGATCAAAATGAACACAAATGCTGGTGCCAATTAAAACTCCCATTGGAGATAAAGGGTGTTGGCAGTTCTCCCAAAAGTAGCCTTTTCTCTGTTTTCATGGTTGTGTAGGGCTGCTAATTTCCCCGTGATGAGTCACTGTGAGAATTTATAGAGGTAAGAGGGATTTCATGCTCTAAATATAGCCTCAAGTCAGCCCACAAGGAGCAGCCACAGGAGCTGGCTGCTGAGCTAGTAAATACAACTCAGTGCTGCTCCCAGCTCCTCCTGACTGATGGGATTTGAAAGGAGGGAATGGGGAGTTAGAGCAGGAAAAGAGTCAGCATGTGTAGGCTGGGCCACAAGACCTGAGATCACAACATGGTGAGATAAATCACAAGTGCAGATGAAAGTGGGCAACAATGGGAGACCTTTTTTGATAGCCGGTTCCCAGCTCCTCCTTCAAGCAATAGTTAGATTCCAGCTGGCCCCACCTTTCTTGGTAGTAGCTGTTACCTTCTGTAGTTTAGTTTGAAGAAAGGAATAAGGTGATTCCTTACCAGTTAACTCAGTACCTGCTTGGATCTTGGTTTTGGCAATCCAAAACTTTTCCCAAGTGTTTTATTCTTAATGATTTCATTGCAGCTGCTTGCTCACATCCCCTACATCAGGATGGAGGAGAGATAAAGATCTCAGAAGGATAAAAGTGAGAAAACTCGTGGGTTGAGATAAAGGTAGTTTAGCAGATAAAGCAGACCAAGGGATTAATTTCCCACTTCCCATGGCAGGCAGGTGCTGAGCCATCCCCAGGACAACAGGGCTCCATCACCTGTAATGGTGACTTGGGAAGACAAACACCATCACTGCAAACATCCCCCCTTCTTCCTTCTCCCCAGCTTTATATGCTGAGCATGGTGCCACATGGTCTGGGATATCCCCTGGGTCAGTTGGGGTCAGCTGTCCTGGCTGTGTCCCCTCCCAGCTCCTAGTGCACCCCCAGCTTCTCACTGGGGTGGGGTGAGGAGCCAAAAAGGCCTTGGCTCTGGGTAAGAACTGCTCAGGAACAACAAAAACATCTCTGTATTATCAACACAGTTTTCAGCGCAAATCCAAACCACAGCCCCATACCAGCTACTATGAAGATAACGAACTCTACCACAGCTAAAACCAGCACAACAAGACTACAAGTGATCTGAACACTTTTATTGCATTAGCTTTAATGGACTTTTCAAGGTTACCTTGAACTTAGTGCAGGAAAAAAATTGGCTGCTTGCTTTATACTATCTGAAATCCATATGATGACTTTAACCAATTTAGAAATCATTTAGGCAGAACTGCTGTAAAATAAGCTAGAAATATTTTTGAGTTTAGGCAGACCCTAAAAATCAATTTATAGGAGCATTTCTCAAAACAGAAATTATCTACTCGGGAACAACCCCAAAAAATGCACAAAACTTTCTTGCCAATAGGAAAAAATGAAACTGTACATTAAAATAGTACTTTATTCTTCATTAATTCTGCTGCATTTTCATCCCTTCTCTGTGACTGTTTCTCCCAGGCCAGGGCTGGGCAGAGGCAGCTCCTCTCCCTCCACCTGCATAGCTGAGCTCACTTTCCCACATAGGAGTGTTGCTGTGATCACTTGAAGTCTGTAAGCCAGAACAGACAATTACACAGGTATTCGCACACATCACCTCCCTCCACATAAGTTTTGCTATGCAACAACTGGAGGGAGGGTGTTTTGAACTACTTAGTGAAGTACCTGATGTGGGGGACAAAGCCAAACAACTAACAACTGGTTTTTTGGTTCTCCTGTCCCTGGTGGTATTAGCTGTGGTGTGAGCTGTCTACAGCTTTGGTGGTACTTATTTTGGTTTTCTTAATCAACTTGCTTGCCCCTTGGCCGCTTAACCACGTCTGTCTCGGTGCTTTTCCGAAGAGGTTATCTCCAGACTGCTCTTTGTTTGCTGTTACAAGGTCTCTGGGCTCCCGTGTCAAGCCTGTGATGGTTGTCTCAGCCGTTCCCGTGCAGGGTGTGCTACCGCAGCCCTTCCCCGTGCCAAGTACATCTGCTGGCAGCATGCCTGGAAGGTGGCTCTGCTGATAACATTGTGGTGTCCATCAAACTAGCATGAATTAGAAGACTTCTTTTGTAAGATTTTATCAATGCTCTTCGGCAAAGTTGCTGGCCAAGGCTAGTACATTTCTTTGTTTTCTCTGAGAGCTCAGATAAGACCCTTTTGATGCTGAAAGGTCCTGAGCTCTGAGTTCTGGTAAGAACAACTCTTGCTCTACTTTCACTGACCCCTTCCCCAAGCTGTGGCTTGCTTCAGACCCAAGGCCTGACCCTGCTCCCTGCTTGCAGAGCAAATGAATCCAAGGATTCATTAATGTATTTATTTTCAGATGAAGCAAAACGGCTCAAATGGGAGAACCTAGCAAGCAGCGAACACAGGGGGCCAAGGGATGCTCCACCCCAATGATGTATTGTGCTCATTCAGATTTAGTGCCAGGATACGAACTTGATGTTGGACCTGTGTCCTGGGGGGCTTTGAGCTTCCAGACTTGCAGCCGAAATGGTGTGTTTGAATTTTGAGCCTAATGCTGTGTTTTAGTTACCACTTTAGTTGAAGGTAACACCTGTGTCTTGGTTAGACAAAAGGTAAAGTAGGGAAAAGCATTTTATTCATAAGTTTACTTTTCAGGCAATCTGGTGTTGGCACAAAGACAATGATGGAAACATGGGCTGGGATGTGGTGGTAAGTCCCTGGGGTTCCTCAGTGAGGGCAGCCAAGGTCAGCTGAAACCAATGTCAAAGCTCAAAGTGGAAAGGCTGCCAAGTCTTTTCGTCATTGCCCATGCTGCTCATTCCTGCCCTGTGACCCCCGGGCTCCCCTGGCACTGGCAGAGGTGTTGGAAGGCTGTGCAGGGGCAGGACTGTGCTAAGAGTCTAATGAAAACCAGCCTGCAGTAAAAAACAGTTTTGATCTAAAGCAACCCTTTGGTACTGCTTTTTTCAGAGTGCACGAGGGAAGGACAGGAGCAGAGAGGAACCAGCTCTTTCCTTTAAGTGCTGCTTTATGTCCCCTCAGGCCACTCATGAAACTACACTGTAGGCAAATGCACGTGGCTGTGGTGGGAGCTGCCCTGCAGGCTGACAGCACAGGACAGGGACCAAAGAAATGTGCGAGAAATACCATCTTTGAGAGGATATGGGAGGCCTGTGGCAGCCTTTGTATGTGTGCTGCTAGTGCTCATGCATGGGCTGGAAATGTAACCTTTGACCCAGCATTAATGGATTCACTTGCTGCATGTGAAGTCTCCAAGTGCCCCACTCGTGACCCGGGCACACAGCAGCATGTATGCGGAGTCCTCAAGCTGGAGGACTTGAGGGCTGGCCTGTAACTGCAGAGCGCGACTAGGAAGAGCTGTGGTCATACTTGGTGTTTATGGCTGAAAACAAAAAAAAAGAAGAGGAAATGCATCTCTCTACTTACATAAAAAATGAACACAGCTTTTCATGACACCTTTGCCACATGTTAAACTGGGCACACAAATAACAGGAGTCATGGTTTTATTTTAAGGACAATTTAGAGCAAGAGAAAGAAAAGGTTAAATCCCTCAAATTTGAGAAAACTGCCAGGGAACCTGCTTTGCTTTTAGCACATCCTTTCCGCTTACTTAGGTTTTCCATGTATGGTTTGGGGAGTATGCTCAGAGTGTAGATCATAAAATAATAGGTCATGGTTATCATCCTTCCAAGAGAGGACTCTTCCCACCCTCTTCTGGTTTTGCTGTGTTGCACAAATGCTGTGTTAGGCTGTTTGCTCTTAGTGTGGAATAACTTGTTACTTTCTGGGAAATCAAAGAGCTGTTCTGCTGCCATGAAAGCACAGGACCTGACTGTGTGCAGGGTCAGTGCTCAGGAGCATGGTAGGTCCATGCAAGTCTTTACAAACAGATTATTTCCTTTTGTCATCCTGGTCTTGTGTGCTGTGGCTCCAGAAGGCCTGTGCAACCTCCTGGCAGCATTGTCCCAGTGCACCCATGCATCACTGCATCTAGCATGGACTGCAGGGCAGAAGCAGCTTTATACTCTACTCTTCCTATAAAACACTTTATTATTTAATTGCCTTTTAATTCTTATCTCTTAGACTAGAACTGGCTGAAGTTTTGTCCTCGGGTTGCGTAGCAATGGGGAACAAAGGCACACAGACCTCTTTGCTTGTCTCCAAGAAGATCGTTTATTCAAAGCAATGAGCGAGTTTTATACCTTTTCCAAGCACCATATTTCCTTACAGGGTATCGACCTATCCCACGTTGCCATGTCAGCAAACACGCCCTCTCAGTGCCCTTCTATGGGGTGATCACGCCCGTCAGCTTCCGGCGGGCTCCTTCTCAGAGGGCTCCCCTCACGTGGCTGCCCCCCAAAGACAAGGCCAGACAAGCCTCTCTCAGCCGCCATGCGGTCCTTTGTCCTTTGTGCTGCCATGGGCTCCTGCAGGCACGTCCCACACCCCACAGCTCCATCCCATCTCTTCCCACAGGGTTGGAAGAGGCTTGCTGTGTGCCTGTGGCTTTCACTGTCTTCCTCCCTTCTCTCTTCCCTGGCTGTCCTTAGCAGAGGACTGGCTCTCCCTGTAACACCAGAACCAAGTGTCAATTCTTGCGAAAGGGCATCCTGAGGATTGTGCAGGCAATGAGCAAAGCCTGACTGATGCACAGGCTGCACTTGACTTCCAGCTGAACTCTGATTTGCCTTCTTAACCTTGCCCTCAGCAGCTCCCTCATCATCTCCTCAAGCTAAGTAGGGCCAGAGGAGCTGTGATTCCACTCTGACATGCTGTTGCTTCCCCTGCTCTCTTAGAAGAACAGGGAAAATAAGGACAAAGAGGATCCGTTAATTTTGCCCAAATGCTCAGTGACAGTCCTGTTACTTCTCCTACTTTCTTTCCTCTTATTTTCATTTTGTACCAACTGCCTGATGTGTTTCCCTTGTAGGCATCAGTGTGGAGGGCTGGATGCTCTCAGAAAGATGTTGCAAATCAATGTGGAGCACTGGTACATCCCTATAGGATTCCCTAACCAATCCTCACCATGTAACTTCTAAAAACTTAAAAAGTAAAATAATTGCAAATACTGCAAGTCAGTACTTTTCCTTTCAAGTTTTCCACCCAATTTTGCATCCAAGTCCTGAATTAAGTCTGCTTTACTGAATTGTATCCAGATAGTGCTGTTGTGATGTTATTTTTTCTCTTTAAATCAAATTACTTAAAAACAGTGGCCTGTTGCCTGAACACAAATATTTTGAAGTTACTTTGGAAGATTTTTTTTTCTCTTTTTTTTCTTTTTTTTTTTTGCTTTTGCTTTTGGCAAGACTTCCCATAGATAGTATTTTCTTTTCTTCCAAGTAAAGAAGTAAAGTCACTTTTTTATGGCCCACACAGAGTAACTGTAGCAAGTCAGAAAATAAATACTGTATGTAGTCCAAAGTATAATTAACAAAAAACAATCAAGTGATGGCTAGAATATTTTTGTGCTGATGACTGTGATTTTTTTGTTTGTTTGGTTTTGGTTTTTTATTGCTCTTGTTGTGTTTAGAAAGCTGCAACAATGAGTTATACCGGAAATATTCAAGGTCAGGTTGGATCAGGCTCTCAGCTGTTCTAGTTGAAGATGTCCCTGCTCCTTGCAGGGAGGTTGGGCTGGGAGCTTTAAAGTTCCCTTTCAACCCAAACCATTTGGATTCTGTGATCCACACTGAACTGGGTAAAACACAGGTGGTGCAAGTGGCAGTATTTACTTTAGAAATGGAACCAGACTGTTTTCCCAACACTGAAATTTATTTAGGAACAGATAATTTCAAATTTTTTTCCCTCTAGTTCTTTGGTAAATATATCATTGTGTTTATTATTGGCTTTATAGCCTGCTCTTTGGGAGGAGACAAAGTATTTAGCAGCAGATCTCAATTCTAATGTATGAGAGTCAATTCAGCTTAGAAGAATTCCTTTTTGCTAAATGAGTCTGTAAAGTTTATCGTCTCCTGAGAAATTTGCTCAAGTAATTTTGTTACCAAAAAATTTCAGGGAGAGTCAAGCTCAGGGAAAAAAAAAAAAAAAGAAAAAAAAAAGAGAAAATGTGCTGCGGTCTTAGTTTAACACAGTTTGTGCGTCTATATTTTTAAGTCATGTTTTCATGTCTGAGGCCAGTTTTCAGATGTGGGGACTGAGTTTCACAGGCATGCCAAGCTAGTACATCCAGCTGCCAAAAACATGTTGGCATTAGATGGGTCAGATCTGGGACCCTAAATTGACTTGGGTGCCAGTCAAGCACCTACCTGCTTTTGAGTATCAGAGCAATATTTCACTAATCAGACAGGTCTTTAAATTGGATGGGTTGGTTGAGCTGTAGGTCTCTAGTTCCTGGAAGCCTCCTGGAGAAGAAGAAAAAGCCTGAGCTCCTGGCTTGGGTCTCTGTGGGGTTCCCTGGAAGAAGCTGGAACCTTTTCAGTGGTGGCCCTTTGTTACAGGTGCAGTGTGTCACAGGCTGGGACCTGGCTCCCCTCAGCAGTAAAACAGCTGTGCACAAGTGGTCTGTCAGCAGTGGCAGCAGCATCTCTAGGGTTTGGGGGGCAGGGGGCTGGGGAGGATGGACCCCTCCCTGGGCTGAGGGACTTACACTGTGCCACCTGTGGCTGGATGCATCAGCAGGGCAGGGACTGGATAAGGAGCATGAAATAGAGGTGATAAACTATCAACTGTCATCATTCTTAATTAAAATTGTGAAGGGGCTGCCCCTTCATCTCCACTGCCCTTAAGAAAGGTATCACAACCTCTCTTCAATTCACTGTATTTAGTGGTGAATTAAAAATAGAAATGGAAAGAATTTGCTGAGGCTCTCAAGAAGATGAATGGTTGTTTCATGTGTTAGCTCTCCTCTTTCAGGCATACTCTCCCTTTTATTGCTATTTACTGCCGGAGTGAAGTAGGTTAGGAAATCCCACAGCTGAAGGGGAGACCTCAGGTGTGGTGTCAGGGCATGTGGATCCTGGGCAGCTGGCACAGCCTTGGGCTTTCACGTATGCAACCGCAGAGCTGCTTCCTTCCCTCTTTTAAGCTGGGTAATTTTCTCAGCTCTTTGTTCTCTGTATACAAAGATATTTTTGGAATTAAGCTCATGAAATGTTTTTTCCTTGGTGATTGATAGATAAATATCACAAGCTTCTGAGCAAATAAATTCCCCCCCTCCTGATTTCCCTGCTCAGCAGTCACCCAGAGGACTCATGCTGCTGCATTAATCTGTATGCAAGCAATCAGGTTGGTAATCTGAGCCAATAAAGGGATTTATGGTCTCTCAGAGGACAGAGATTACATTCAATCTTGTTGACAGCACTAGGGTATGCCCCATTTAGTTGTTGGAAGACAGCAGGGTGTTTTTTCCTTGCTGACTTTAAAGTGATTTCTGTGACCTAAAGGACATGAGTGTGAGAAGGACTAAGGACTTTTAAAGCTCTTAGTACAGAATCTGTTTTGGATTGCAGAAGGTGTCTGTAACACCTGCATGAAACTAATAACAATAGTCCTTTATGTCCCCGAAACTAATCTTAAATGATGAGCTGATGCCTGTACTTGCTGAGCTTGTCTATCCTCTTTTGATCTCTGCCTGTTATACCTTGCTCTCACAGTTGTCTCTGCCATTCCCAAACCAAACTCTAAATTAGCTGGTTCCCCAGCCTGGTTTCAGTCATGTCCTTGAGCCTTTCAGCATTCCAGCTCTTTCTTTTTTTTTTTTTAATCACAATTTTTATTTATTTATTTTATTTCATTACTTGGTCACAAATCTACCAACAGCCGCAGACTGAAGGATGGAAGGTAACTGAGCAAAGCAAGGCTCACATCAGCTGTCCTACCGTTGTTGTGTGGAGGGATCTGCACTGCTACAGCAAAACTGCTAGGCTGGAAGTATCCAAAGGGGAGCAGGATTTGAGACAGAACCTTCTTAGCCTCTGCTTCAGCCACCTATGGTGACTCCTTGTCCAGCTTTGGGCTTAAATAATTCCCTATATTTCACAGAGAGAGCTCAGCTGCCCAGCTTGAATGTGAAGGGGTTCCTTTAGGCCCTGCAGTGTTTGCTGCTGAGTTGGTTCTCAAAGGACCCCAGACCCTATTTACATTTGGGATATGGGCAAGGAACCTCTCCTCTTAATGCCATGTCCAAAGATGTGGTTTCTTCTTTTTTGGCTGCCCTGAAAATATAATTTTACCTGGAGTACAAGCTTGCGCAGGAAATATTTTATTTCTCCACACTTGTTAAACTGGTATTTAATCTGTTAAAACTTTGCCTATAGCTATTTCAGGTTCATTAGATCTGGAGTGTGACTTTCAGGGTTGTATTAAGTATTGACCTGCTGTGATTGTTGCACTAAGGCCAAGTTACACTAGTTTATTATTTGGAAGAAACTAGGAAAGTCTCTCTATGCCCTCAGATGGATCCCAGGAGTAGATTGTAGGATGGTCAAGACTGAAGAGATGTCCCAGCTCAGTGTGGTAAGGAGGACCATCTACATGACATGGGTGTCTCTGGGGGCAGCTTCCATCAACAGTGGACTTAGTACAGTGTGGAGTGACATTGTGTCTTGCAAATCTAAATTTAATCCAGATGACATTTAGGTGACATTTAAATGAAAACAGTTCACTGCTTTCAAGAGATTGAAGGTGTCAGAATGCTCTCGAAGTGACCAAACTGGCTAGAAAGGGGGAAAAGGCTGTGTCTGAGAAGGACAAGTCGAAGTAGAAAAGGAGGACAATGTTTTTCCATTTTCCTGTCAGCAGCAGGGATATGGGAGTCCAGCCTCATGGGAGACTCTTGTAGAGATCTGTTATTCCATGCAATTTCACCTGTAAACATTCTGTCCAATGCATAAATCCTAACATCGCCTTATACTCCATTGTTGGAGTACCTGCTTCACAGACTCATTGGTGTGAAAATACAACCAAACTGAGTGTCCTGGGGTGACTGTATGGTCTAATATCCCCATCATCTGTTCTTTTACCCACGAATGGGCCCTGTGCCTTTAAACTACATGCGGGAGCAAGGGAAGGAGAAGCGGAGAAAAGCGACGGCGCGCAGTTTGTTTTGAAGAAAAACCTCACTTCCGCCCCTGGAATTCCTCTCTCGCTGGACTGTGCAGCCGCACGGATCAAGGAGTTTTTGTTTCGTCTTGCTTTTAAGTTTTTTTTCCCTCGTTAGCTTAGAAAAAGGGTTTCTTGGACTGTGCTGTTCAGCTCTGCCCGGCTCTGGACTGACAGACCCGAGTGAACACAGGGGAGCCCACGCTGTGTGGCCCACCGGGGCCCGAGCTGCTCTGCGGCCTGGACGCCGGACCCGAGCTCCAGAGAGAGTGAGAGCTGGGACACACCCACGAAAGGACTCTGTTCTCTGATTTTACCATCTCTTCAGAGCAAGAGAGGTTTATTGTTTCCTATTATTCATTTTTCATGCTTGTGAATACTTTGCTTGTTAAATAAACAGTTTTTTCCACTTTTCTCCGAGGAGATTTTCTCCCGAACCTAGAGTGGAGGAGGGGCTGCTAGAACTTGGCCCTTTAGAAGAGACCTCCTTTGGAAGTTTCTTTCCAAATTTGTCCCAAACCAGGACACTGAGCAACAAGAATAAAATCTCTATAATTTCCTTGACGTCATCCCTCCGTGCTTCATCCTATGCAGGACGCAGCTCCTGCAAGCTTTGCCTCCTTTTTCAGCACACAATCACTCCTTTCTCACTTTAACCTTTTTATTAAAACTACCAGGAAGCCCCAAGACTCTGGTTGGGATGGAGCCCTCCCATGTCTATAAACAGTTTAAGAAAAATGAAATGCAAAGATTAGCAAGAGGCTTGCAGAGACTTTGTTAAACAGGTGGCCATGTCATGGTTTCTTATTAAATAAACAGAGCTAGTCTGGAAATCATCCAAGAGACAAAGAGGTGTTGACATTCTCATTTTCATTGCTGCAATTCAAGTTTTAACTGTTTCTTACCACTGAAAAATATGATTGTGTGCTTTTTGAGCATTAGTGTTATTAAGCACAGTGTCATTAAGCAGACTTTCTGTCCCAGCACTTCCTGGGGGTGAGTGTTCCTCCAGACCTATGCCTTCAGTTTAGGAAACAGCTGAGGGAAGAGATTCCCCATGCAGTGTTAATTCAACAGGAACAAAAGATCAGGTTCTGGAAGACATCTGACAAAGCCAAGAATCTCAAAGCAGTTGGGCTTTCATACCTGTAGGAAGAGGAATGAAAATGGAACTTTCCAGTACAGGCAGCATACAAACTCAAGGCAGACAGACTACCTGGGACAACAGCTTCATCACTGGAATGGGGAGAGATGTCTATTGAAAATAAAATAAGCCACTCCAGAGAGGCAGAGGTGTTGCTAATGTCCCAAAGCTAAGACAGTGATTAACACAGCATTCATTTTATTTACATTTTATTCTATTCTTTTAAAGCTATATGGGGAAGAAAAACTTCTGGGGTCAGAATGAGGCGCAGATTTTCAGTACCATGCTCTGTTGAATGGATGCATAAATCCCATTAGCAGTAATGGAAATCAGTTGTCTAACCCAAATAATTGAAATTGTGTGCTGAATTTGCCTTCTTCCACAGCAGTAGGTCTGAGTCCTGCCTCTTCAGTTGCTGTTGGTAAATAAAATGTGTTTTGTTGCTACCAGAACTATGCATAAAGGAAATGTCATCTTCCAGATTTGAAGGTGTAGTGCAAGTCTGCAACTGCAAAGTCATCAGGACTTTTTGGAAAAGGTCATTTGCCTGAGGAAGGTGGGGACGGGGAGATGCTGCCATAAGGGAGGGGTCAGGCTGTGTACGGACAGATGTGTGCAGAGCATCAGTTGGTGTCCAAGAGATTGTATTTATATGGCTCATCTTTGTTTCTCGCTGAGGCAGGATTACATATTTATGTGTTTTCTGAAAAACTACCATTGTGCTGCCCTGCTGTGATTAAGGACATAAGCCTCCAGACTAGGCACAAAATGCCTCCAGGCTAGGCATAAAATTGCTCCAGGCCAAGAATTGCTACTTTTAAAAATTTTTAACTAGATTTAACCAGCCACTTTCTTCTTATTTTGGTAAAACTGGGTCTTCCTTGAGAGCTACTTTGAATTTGCTCTCAGTTTCCAGCGGGATTTTAATGTAGGCCAGGCTTATGTGAGTAAAGGAGGACAGCAGTGAGAGATCAGCAGAGCCTTTACTGGCCTGATATTTTCCCCCGGTGAAACTGAGTAGCAGAGGAGTCTCCCAGCAGGTGACAGGCTTTGAGTACCATCGAGTCATGCATGTTTGCTCAGTAATTTGTACCTGCACCTACCCCCTGGGGTACCAGGGGGAAGAATGCCCCTCATTTCAGGAGGGATGCACTTAGCTGGAATGTGCGAGTCAGTAAAATAGATGGTGTTGATGCCCCACGATTGGGCAATGCTGATTTGCCGTAACTTCTGCTGGATGAATAAATCATTAATGTGGTTTATTTTTCTGAAAGCTGAAAGGATGGTGTGTCATGCAGCTCTGGCAATCTGGAGGCATGTTCAGTTCTGTCCATCAGCCCTTCTGCAAATGAGAAGGAGCAGTGTTGATTAGGACAGACTTATTATACCTACTGTGTTAACACTCACATGAATAGCAAATACAATCCTAGTGGATCAAGAAATTATTGTGAAAGTTGCAGTTCAGACATTTGGGTACGCCTGAGAAATTTTTTACCTTTTTTTCCTAGTTTTTAAACCTGGAAATGAGACTCTAGTAGGAATATGTGTAGGACTTAACACCTCTTGTCACATCATGTTCTGCACAAGTACACAGGGCAGGATGATGTTTTGCACGCTTGAAGGAATTCAGTGTGTGATCCAGACGTGAAACAACCACCCAGCTGACAATGTTGGTTAGGTGAAGGTAGAGAAGAGTCTGTGCACTGAGTTTATCCTGCAAGAATTTAAGGATTCAGGCACAGCTTGACTATGAGAACCCAGGAAGTGCATAAAGTGACATATTAAGACCAATTAGAAGGGTGGCTGGTCCCAGTGAGTCTCTGTATCTTCAGGTAAAAGTAAAGGAGGTATCTAAGCCGGCTTGGCAAGGACAGAATCCATACAGCCCTTTGTCCAACACATCTCTAGGAAGAGAAGCCAGTCAGGTAATGCTGTACAGATGTTCCTCCATTGGCAACACAGCTGGGAGAGGCAGATTAATGTCCTTTCTCTGAAGAAGGATTGGATCAAGTATCAGGCTTTGTAAACATGTTGTCTTCATTTCAGATCTAATGTGGTTCTTTGGCCTGGAGTTCACAGACCTAATGAGGCTACCACTACCTCCAGTTGTTGGTGTCTCTCTGTGTATCTCCTTATTGCTGGGAAATCAAGAGTGACTTGCCTGAACTCACCTTGCAGTGTGAGTGGGTTTGTAATGTTACAACTGCGTCTTGTGATTTATCAGTTAATGGTCTTTCAATTACCTTTGATCTACGTTGATATGTCCATAGTGCTGACTTTAGACCATATTGTCCTGCAACACCAGCAGGCATAAAGTTACTCACTTGAGTAAAAAACCATACAGAAGCATGTTGAACCAACAGGGTCATCTCCATCAGCCAGAAATGAGAGTTTCACATCAGAGTTATCTTGATGGGACATTCAGTTACATTATAATCTTAATTCTTTTGTGTTTGCATAGCACATTAGCCTTTCTGTGATTTTACTTGGGTTCATGCAAGATTATGGTTTCATATCCATCTGCTTATTCTGGCCATCTATTTCCTTCCAGTCCTCTGGAACACCCATAGCATTCCATTTGTCAGAAGTCAACACTGAATGATGCTAGTGGGTGTCAGGGAAAATGAAATAAAAACTATTCCCTGGTGGTTTCTCTCTCCAGCCACATCATTATGCTGTGAGATCCAGAAATGATCAGGCACGGTAAAAAGTGCTCTTTGCAAAGTCTTTCTTTGCACGAGGGTCTGTAAAATAAGATCCATGGAGGCTTATGGTCTTCACAGCTTTCCTTTGATTTGGGGCATTAGTGATCAATGCCAATGTCAACTTTCTCAAGGCAGTTTTTCTAAGCTTTTATGTTTCTGGCAACTCTAGCTTATCAGCTTTATAAGGGTGCTTGTGTTCCAAGTTTGACACTTATTTTCCATGGATGAATGTTATTTCTTCACAGCAGCCTGTAGCTGAGTGTAGGAGATTTTTTAGATCATTAATTTCAGGGAAGACTTTGACTCAGGTGTGATAGTTGAGGAGACAATTACTGTCATTTGGTTGCCCACAGATTAATTTACACTGAGATACTGGCGTAAGTTTGACCGTAACTAGGTGTTACTAGGCCAGGAGTGAACTGCCTCCCTTGTGTAGGCCCCTGGTAAAAAAACTAGCTGCTTTGGCCGTACTGGTCAAGCTCTTCAGGAGCCCCAGGCTGGCCCTGCGTACACAGCTGTAAACAACAAAATAACTGAGTGTGCCTAAGAGGCAAATGAGTTATTGCTTGGCTCACCCCAAGTAGTCAAGACCTTCTGTGCCATTAGCACTTGTGTTGTTGTGATATAACCGCATTGAGGGTAGAGAATGTGCAGCAATGGGGAATGGCTGAATCCAAAGGACTCTCTGTACCTTACTAAAAATAGTTCATATATTAAAAAGACCAGTATTTTTGCAGTTCTATTAGGGGAATGATAGGACAACTTGACCAAACATATTTAAAATGTGAGCTTTGGGATGGCGCTAGAGGATAGAAGGCACATTGTTTCTGGTTGCAGTGGATCGAAATGAACACTTGGCATAAGTAATCATAGAATCACATAACGGCTTGTGTTTGGAGGGACCTTAAAGATCATATAGTTCCACACTCCTTGCCATGGGCAGGGACACCTTCCACCCGACCAATCACACCCATGAAATCCATGTTTCTCCAATTTAGAAACAAAGATGTTGTGCAGGACAGTGTCAAACACTTTGCACAAGTCCAGGTAGATGTCAGCTGCTCTTCCCTTGTCCACCAGTGCTGTAACCCTATCCTAGAAGGCCATCAAATTTGTCAGGCATGATTTGCCATTAGTGATGCTGTGTTGGCTGTCCCCAACCACCTTCTTATTTTCCATGTGCCTTAAGATAGAAAGGAGCAGCCGCTCCATCATCTTGAGGCATACCAAGGTGACACTGACTGTTCCTGTAGTTCCTCGTGTCTTTTTTTTACCTTCTCAAAAATGGAGGTTATGTTTCCCATTTCATAATGAGTGGGAACTTCAGTGGAATGCCACGACTTCTCGAATAGGATGGATAGTGGCTTAGTAACTCCCTCTGGCAGTTCCCTCAGAGCTTGTGGATACGTTCTCAGCTAAATGAATGCAGAGGACAGATTGTGCAATTACTTATCTTTAGGAGGAACAGAATTGCAGAATGAGTGTGATTTATAAATATGGAGGGGAGGATTATTTTTATATTAAAAGTTGAGAAATCAAACACCAAAATACAGAGCTAAGATAAAATTCAATTATTCTTTTCAGTACTTAGAACATCTTGGAGAGGTTTATCTTCATTTCTATATTCATTTAATAATTTGCGTAGCACAACACAAGCTAGAGGTGTTTATGGAACCCTCAGATACAGTAAATTATAAATTAGTGCCAATTTATCTTGATTAAATCTATATGAAGTCTAGGTACACAAGATGAAATTTTGCTTCTGGCACTGTCCTTTAGTGTTCTGATTTGAACTGAAACATATTGGCTGAAAAAACAGCCCTGAATATTTCACAGGTCTGTCAAAATGGTGTGGTGCTCCAATCTCATTTCTCCATGTGGCTTTCTATTTTAAACAAGGTTGAATTTCGGTACAAGATATTAAATACATGTGGTATCTCTGCACACTCAGGGAAATTGCCTGTATATTTTCTTATGCATTAAAAGGAAGTTAATTGCATTGCCAGTTGCTTCATTTGGTCTTTTTAAAGGATAAACACAGTCCATTGTGGTTCATGCTACAGAGTGAATCAGGATTTTTATGAATGTGAACAAGATATCTTAGACACTTAAGAGTGAAGGTTAGCATTTCTCAAACCCATTGAACAATATAGGTGTGTTTTCAAAGCTCAAAATTTAAAAGCTGCAATTAAAATATTGTCCTCTATGTAATTTTTTAAATCTGTCATTTCTCATTTCTCCCCCTTCCTCAACTCTAAAAAGAATGAGAAAATAAAATAACAGAGCAGTAGTTCTTTCAGAGAGAACTCTTGTCCCTAATGTAGGCATGATTTAATGCTTATTGTTACTTATGCCAACTTAATTCTTCTAACTTTTGGCATGTCCACAGCATGAAGTCAGTCCAGATTTCAAATGCTTTTTCATTTCCAAACGGGTGTGTGATTTATATGTTCTGCAATGACTAGCAGAGCTGGGCTCCGGTATGGGGAGAGGTAAAATAAGGATACACTCTTAGCAGACAGCTCTTGCTCTAAGGTGAGGTTACTTGTCCAAGTCAGGAGCTGAGGGGACCTGAAGCTCCTTGGTGCCTTTAGTATAGGAGAAAATTTTGAAGTCTTACTGAAATGACTGTGAGAAGTATTAAGTTATGTGCAGAATTTCCGTTGTGTCTTTTAAGCAGTGTCCTAGGTAGCTGCACATATGAATTATTTTGACTTCACTTCTCCACAATCCTGCCTACACACTTAATTTGGTGCATTGCAAGTAGGTGCTAACGGCACCATGTGAGAAGCCTTTGCAGGAATGGCTTCTGAACACTGCAGCTAAACAAAATGCCCCAAATTAATATCATTATTATTTTTCTGTAGAGGAGAGGCATTGCAGCGAGCAAGTTTTTACAGATAACCTCCAGCTCTCTGCAGACACAGAATCACTTTTGTGGCTGTTCTCATCTGAAGGTATTAAGTTCTGTTCAAGATTTGCCTTCTGCACGGAGTAAATCCCTTGTTTTAATCAAATGCCAAAAATGTCAAAATGTTTTGGGGGAAAAAAATAAATCTGAGGGTTTTTTAGTTAAGATTAAGGATAAACTTTTCAGGAGTGCCTAAAGGAAGATGCTGTGGTTTTGATTTACAAAGGTGCTTAACTGGTTAAATTAGGGAGGGAGGGTAAGTGAGAGTTATCTCGTTGTCCTGGCAGTCGCTCTTGCTAGGATTTTTGACTTTTTTCTGTCATTCTTACTAAGCACTGTTCCCCTACCCTTGAGGGAATGAAATACTTTTTGCATAAGCAGCCCAAAGCTACACAGGCATGGTAACAAATTTAGTCAGATAGGTGGCTTCTCCAGAGAACAGCCTCCTACAGCTTATCTCAGCAGTAGTATTTCCTGAGGGATGTCTCGGTGGGTGAAGTTCACAGGCATAGTCCTACCCTTTGTGTAGCTTGGATTCTGCTCAGATGGCTTTCTCCTGGTTGTTTGTGTCTTTGGAAGCATGTCGGGTTTTGTTTCTTGCTCTGCAGACAACTCCATTTGCCATGGGAAATCACTACACAAAGATCTGACTGCAAAGCCAAGTTCAATAGTTCCTACAGTTGTTTCTCACTTCAGTATTACTTTCAATGCCTTTAAAAGCATAAGTGTTCTAAGCAGATACTTTATATAGGTGTCCTGCATTGTCTGGTGGGAGGTAATTTCGCCCGCTAGATGGTACTTCATGTTTAAAAGTGCTGATCTCTAGAATGCTGCCTACTAAACTAGTGAGCAGGAGTGGAGAGCTGCTTGAGATAGTAAGGTATATCCATGCCATCTACAGGTAGAAGAATGAAGCTGGGAATGTGCAACTTTGGCATCTCCCGTGCTGTACAGGTTTGGTCTCTTGGATCCTGCTACGGTGGCAATGAGCTCTGCCATGCAGGGAGAGGCAAGGGCAGCACTCTGGGGACAGACCCCCACCCGTCCTTCTCTGGCAGGGTTGGTAGTGGCAGCAGGAAAACAGCGATTTTGTGGTATATGGCTGAGACTCCTGTGTAAGTGAGAGCAACTGTGACATTTGTGTCCCTCTGTCATCTTGGCAGGAGATGTGAGCGGTGCCCAGTTGTGGGTGCCATGGCGCTCCTCCGTGGTACAGAAGAGCTTGAAGAAAGTCATCCCAAAACAGGCTGCTGAAAGAGGGTTCTCATGAAATCTCCGTGGTCAAGGGGTCAATGTGAAGGTGTTTTATCAGTAGAGGAGGGGCAGGAGGAAGTCAGTGGAACCCAGCAGTTTGCCAGGGAAGAGAGAAATTTTTATTTGACTGTCAAACCATAACCTTGGAAACCTAAGGAGAAGAGGCATGTCTGTCAGCACAGATAGGCATCAATCTTCCCTGGCTAGACAGCAACATGATTACTTCTAGAATAATGTCAACAACTGGAAGTGCAGTAAGCTGATTTGGCCTGTTTCAAATGAAGGGAGGAGGTGGGATGCACATCCTCTCCTCATTCATTCAGCTGTTTCATTTAAATAGGTTGTTTACAGCTATTTTTTAATTAGGAGCAATTTAAACCCGTACCTCTATTTTGAAAGATTAACTTTCATTTTGTTATGGCCTATTCCAAAATAAGGTCAAACTGAGGACAAATATCATCTTAACCATTTTCTTTCCATGTTTCCTAATGTTTTTGTGATTTCCTTCATCTTAGCCTAAGAGATCCTAGCAAAAGGTATGCAGCGGTTGATAGGAAATACTACAAAATAGCTTACATTTTATCAGCAAAAAAAAAATTCTTACGTTGTCGGGAAAATTTTACTTAGGAACAGTTTAGTATCTGCAAAACATTTGGAACCAGTCAGCAGTCCAGGACATCCCGTGGTGGGACCTCATCTCCTGACCAGCATTCAGTGCTACTGATGGAGCACCTGAGCTGGTCATCTGTCCCCCTTTGCATGGAATTGATGTGTCAGCCAGTGCCAGTGGTTTTGGCTGATCCACAGCTGTTTGGTTTGGCTTTGGTTTTTTGTCACCCTACTTTTTAAGCTCCAGATAAACTACAGTTCTTTTGGAAGGGAAAATGCACTGAGCTGTTGAAAAACTTTGGACAGACAAGATTAGAGATGTAATGTACAGTGACTGTGTGACATGATGAGAGTTCTACTGTTGTCATTCTGCCTAGGAAACAAGAGGGCTCTTTTCTGCTACTGGAATGCAGCTATTGATGAGCATAGTCTCTGCTCTCTTCAGTTGTGCAAAATCTTCTTGGTTTTGGAGCACCTCTGTGTTTTCCTGTGTAATGGCCATGGGAATGAGGTGCATTTTGTAAATGAGATTATGTCAAGACACTGTGATTTATGACCATAATATCACAGTCTTGTCTTAACTTCTTTGTACAACTTATCCTAATGGCATCTACTGTTATCTGGGAGGAGAAAAAGAACCTTAACTTAGCTCAATTTATATTAATTGCATTTCCTTCTTACATACCTGGGCCAAACTTTTGATAGTTGTTTTGCAGGAGTTTAGGGAAGGCAATCAACAATACCATGGCCTATTGTACAGCACATTTCAAACAATTAATACGACAATTTCTGAATTAAAAATAACTAGTAGCATAAATTTTCAAAGTGGTTTGTCAAAGAGGAAACATCTGTGCTGACTGAAAAGCTTTGAAGGCACCAGCCCATTAACACCCATTAAATCTATGATTTATGGGGCTGTGCTGGAGAGCAGGCTTTGTGGGCATTCTGCAAACACCATCGGGTATGTAAATTTTATCCCCGACGTGCTGACAATCAATTAAAAAGCCCTTTGGTGTATCTTACCTTCTTTATCCCCACCTGTTCTGCTTTTGGAAGTGCAGCATTTTGGCTGGAGGCTCCTGTGTGTGCAGGTCCTGTGTTCAGAGAGGATGTGTGTGAGCATGGGCTGACTCTGACACTCTGAACTATGGGCTCTAACAGGCAACTTCTGGTTATTCAAGCACATCTTCAGTTGCCTTCCCAGTTGCTGATGGAAAGAGGAGGTGAATGGCTGGAGATAGCAACCATTAGTGACAGAAGGATTTAGCAGAAGACCTCAGGCAGTCAGCAAATATCTGATGTAGAAAGCAATAGAAAAACAGAGGTTTAGCCCAAAAGCTCTAGTTATGTTGTGCCATTCAGATATTTTTATTCTATCTGCTCAGGTCTATCTCCACTGCATAAAAATTCCTACCAGCCCTTTTAAATTTAAGCAAATTAAGGGCTCACACTGAACTGCTTATTAATATCTCAGCACTCTTTTCTAATTCCCAATTCATACTTGAAATGGATTAAAAACTGCTAATCCTTGACAAGGCAGCAAAATTTGGTGCTAATGTATTGATGTGCTCTTTTAAGAAACTTTAGGTTTCTTGTCTATAAATTTAAATTTAACAGAGCATTCAAGGCCCTTTCCAAGTCAGAGAGTAGAGAGTGGATCTCTGTGTGCTGACACACCACGTCCTTGAGCTTAGTGTGTGCTGGGGAGGGGTTGCCTTTGTTCCTATAAGGATGTGTTTGTGCCTTGTTAGCTGTCTCTTAAGGCTGACTGTGCCGATGGCTTCTCCAGCTCATACCACTTGAGCTGCTTTGGCTCCCCTGGGAGAGGGCTCCGACCTCTTCTCTTCCATTGAGCTTTTGCTCCTGTCCCTAGCTCAGGCTCTGCTCTGCACCGTGGGTGTTTTTAATGAGCTGTCCCAGATGTGGGATGTCACTGCTGAGCCTGGAAGAGGCTCTGTTGTTCTGCTGGGAATTGTTTTGAGTCCTTGCACATTTTTCATTACCTTGCAGCCTAATTTTAATCTTACTCCTGTATATTTGTTAGTAACATGCTCCTTTACCAAAGGAATTGGATTCTTTTCCAGAATATTGCAATCATGTGGCAATTGTTGCTTTCATTGGTTGCTGTTCTCTTTTCTGGGAAGGAGTAAACACTGTGGAAGCTTAGAAAAAGCCTGCCATAGGAATCTGTGCTATGTGCCCTTCTTAAAACTGAGCAGAGCTGCCCTTTGCTGGAACCAGCCTTTTCCAACCACACAGGCACTTTTACAGCTCTGGGAAAGGCAATGGGAATAGCTTGGGCATCCATGCCAGGCTCAAGAGTCCTGCTGGCTTCTGAAGTGGGCTGTCACAGAAGGCATCTCTCTCGGGTGGCTGAGTCATTGGAACTCTAGGTAAAGGAGGTTTCCAACAACATCTTGACAATGGCTGATGTTACCATGAACCCTGCATGGGCATTAAGGCATCAGTATAGATTCCTTTGGGTGGTTTCATTTCTTGTACTACTAATAATTTTGAGGATTTGACGTTTCTGCCTTGCATAAAGTCAACAACATGGAATTTTTGAAGTCATTTCATGCCACCACTGCCTCATTCATCCTGTCCGTTATCCCAGATATTTTTGGTTTGGAAACATAAAAAAAGAGTTATTGGCTTTAAAAATACCTCATAATTTGACAAATAAGTTGAAATGAAAGTTTTTCTGAAGAATATTTTAAAAACAGCAATTATCATCTCAGACATTTCTGGGAAACTGACAACAAGCTTTATCAAGTCTAAACGACTTTGCAATTAAAAAAAGCAAATTGTTAATGAACCCAAAGAAAAATTTCTGACAAACTGACCACAGCAATGTTCTTGCTAGCTCTGAAAAACATCCTTTATTTAAGACAACCTGTGATTCCAGGCATCATGATAGGAAGCAGCCGTCTTGATGCAGATGTATTTTTAAAACCAAGCAAGGGATGCAGGTGGAAAGGAACAGGCATTGTGCATCAGAAGATGCAGCCAATGCTGACTCTCTCCAGCCAGTGCAGGGGGGACCAAAACTGTGCAAGTTTAATATACACATTAACATAGCCAACAAACTGGGCAGCTCTCCTCATGAGTCTTTAAAGGTCTCAAGTGCCAAGTTTTTCCTTAGGTATTTGTGAGAAAACATTGATTTTCACAAATGCTGAGCCAGAAGTGTCACCTGCAGCCACTGCATCTCCCTCCCCATGTCCATTTGCCTTGCAGGGCTCCTTCCCAGTCACTGTGGAGGGAACCCTGGCTCTCATTCTCCAGCATTGCTTGGCTGTGCTCTGGATTCTGCTGCCTGGACTCATCCCTGAGCTTTTTACAACAGGTATTTCCTGTATGTTTTTGCACAGAAAGCAATGTTTGTCCTGCTGGTTCCTCTTTGCTGGGTCAGGATTATCAGTGTGCTTTAGAAAAAAGGGCACTCGGGCTTCTGTTTCCTTCCATCTGTCCAAAGATACCCACGGAGGAAGGAGAATGCACATGCATGCCTGTGAACAAATACCAGCCCATGTTTCTGTCTCTTTATCACACTTTCTGCACTACTTCACTATCTGACTGTCCTTAAAGGGTTCTCAATTAGTCCAATAAAGTTTTGGAAATTCGGGGGGAGAGCGAAAGTTATAATTCCAAAATAGTGAGGCTGGGTTGATGGGGTTGGTAACTGGTGAAAGTAATGCTTGCCCAGGGCTCTTTTGGTGGTGGATGGGTGTTCCTGGCAGTCATTTTTCATCCTGAGTCCAAACACTTTCCCACCTGTATCGAACACAGAGTGAGCTCAGCTGAGTTTCCTGGAATGCATTGTCCTCTCCCCAGAAAATAGCTTTTAGGTGGAAAAAGCAAATGGTGTCTGAGCCTGAATGTGGCAGGGGTAGGAGTGAGTGTTGAGAAGTGATTCCTAGCAGGATCCTTAGCCTGGAAAGTTAAATGCACACTAAATTGTCTCAATATAGTGTCTGTTTCACTGCTAATAAAGCTGCATGCCAGGAAGAGGACAAGACTGGATCTGCCTGGCATTTGAGGCAGATTTTCACAGTAGGCAGAGCTGGCTCCCATTTACACTGCTGAAATTTTTTGGCAAAAAGCCACTGGCTAGGACACCTAATGTTAATTATAGATAATGTCAACTGAAATACCTGGAGGAGATGGGCAATAGCTACAGTCTGTAGAATCCAAAGGGACTTGTTCTGAGTGGCATTAATTTTTAATACTTTAATCAGGATAAAATCCCTCTACGAAGTCTTAAGGTGAGTAGGAGTAGTCTGTTTAATTTTTTGACTATGACCTGAAGGAGAAAGCAATAATTTCAGCAATCTCTGGTGATGACAAAGTTCTTAACTGGGCAACAGGAAAAACAAACTCCTCAGTTTTACCCAAGACATTGAAAATTCAGCTGAAGCCATACAAAGAGCACCAATTCCATTATCTTTATAAGCCATTCTGTAAGATTTAAATCTCTTGCACGCTCTTTTTCTTTATTTTTTTTTTTTTTCTAAGTGAGACTTCATGCTGCCCTGATAGACACTTCCCTGCTAAAGCCGATGGGTTTTTGCCTAGGAAGAGGCAGGTTTCTCCCCTCCCCTGCCGCTACACTTGTGTAGCCAGCTCTGACATGAGCTGTGTAGGGAGCATGTGCACAGCATGGAAGGGGAGCAGTGACAGGGGACTCTCTGCACCCCCAGCAGCTCCTCATCCCTTCTGATAAAATCCTTCCTCTCCAGAACACAATGGTGCATTAATAACCTTTCAAAACCCAGAGCTGTATTCTACAGGTGTGCAAGGGATATGGCTTCTCCCCTATTACCAATGCAAATTTAATCAACTGGAATAATATTCAAAGGGTTGGCTCAGCACGAGCCAACAGCCAACAAGCAGTTGTCACTTTTCCCTGCTTTTGCCAAACATAAGAAAGATCTTTGATTAAAACTTCAATTCTCCTTAAAACCGATATCCCTCTGAATGAAAGGAAGCGACATCCTCTAGAAGTTCTATTGTGTTTCTACTGTCACTTCCTAAGAAAACTGCTTTTTATGTCCAGATTTCAGCAACATCAGAGAGAAAAATCCGTTACTTTCCAGTTGAAAAGCAATCCCTGTCACCAAACATGCTGTAATTCAGCAAAGTGACAAAGTTCAGTTTGATCTGCATATTTTCCCATGTGAGACTTTTATTGCATTTCAATTTAATTTCATAGCATGACACTGTTTGTTGTTCCCTGGCTCTTGCTAACAGCCTCAATATGCTGGATGTCTTCTCCTCTGTCTGTCAAGCAGTGTCAGGTCACTGGGTTTATAGACTTCACTGAAGAGCAGGTCTGAAGTGTTTCAGTGCCCTCCTGGCTGCAGCAGCACAATCTTGATAGCCATGGTGGCACTCCTGGGAGGCAGAAGCGTAGTCACCTCTAATTTATGTCATATCACAGGTACCACAAGCCAACAGGAGATTCCCTTCACTGATCCCTTCCCAGCTTAGCAGAGTGGCATGCTGCTGGAAGGAGATGTCCTTGTTCCTCTAGGTATTTTGGGGGCTTTCCCGTGCTTCTGGGCCGATTTGGGCCCTCCTGCCACCCAGGGGACTGGCACTGACTACATGTAGCTAATGAACCTGGGTCTTTTTATTCTGGCTGACACCAGGTTTGGCCTGATGGCACTTCACTGGAGCTCATTGATGCTGGTGAAGACAAGATCTGGTCCTTGCCTACAAAATAGCTGTATCCACATCCTGTGGTAGGTAAAACTTGTTGTATCGGCTGAACCAACAGTTGTGGTGGCTGGCGGGCCAGAAAGCCCAGGTATAGAGAGGGCCCACTGGTGGACAGGCTCCAAAGTGCAAGACTCCCCTTTACCTCAGTGAGAAAGGCCTCCCCCATTGACCCTGTGGAGATTCGGTCTGTCTGATTGGCCAACAGACAGACGCCCCTTGTATCCCTTAAGAGGATGTAATCCAGCCTCCACTCCGTCCCCTCCTTATCCCCACTGGCTGTTGTTGTATTACCCCACCTCCCTCCTGTATCCCTATATAAGTCTATCCCGAACGGAAGTGTGTCTCTCGGCTTTTGCTCCCTTGCCACCTCGCCCCCTGCCTTGTCCTTTCCCTTGCCTCCTTGCTCCCTTGCCTCCTTGGACTGCATCGAAACAGGTAAGTAATAAACTTCGGTGCTCTATGCGAGGGCCGCCTCTGACTCTTTTGCCTCTAGTGACGCCTGAGCTAGCTAGCTCAGTGTGAGAGTGGCTGCATGTTTCCATTGCACAGGTGAGAGAGCTGGCTTGCGAGGTGCCAAGAAGCACCGCCAGGGGTTCTTTAGCTAAAGGTTCCCCTTGGAACAAGCAGCACCTACTCCACCAACACCCACACCACACAGAGGCAATAAAAACTGCCTCTCTTTTGTGTTTGCCTACGCAATGCCCATGGTGCTGCACCCCAGGGTGGCCTCCTCTTATCATCTGTGCAGTCAGAGGAAACACTGTAGCGTCACATAGTCAGGTAACTGTGGGAGGGCTGGGAGACTTCACTTAGAATCTCAGATAATTGTGGTCACTTTATTTTTCATTCACTTAATAAAAGAAAATGTAAAATTACCACTGCAGATAATTATGGTAGTAGTTTTCTCGTATTCTGGTTCATTAAATGCTGATTGGCAATGGTTTGCTAATGACTTTCCTATTTCAAATAATGCCATCATTTATAGGACTAGAAACAGCCTTTTCATTGAAACCACTTTATCTAGAAGGGCCCTGCTTGACACATCCATTTGATCATAAACAGCATCAAAAACCATCCGACTATTGCAGAAACCTGAAATCCGCATTGCCTGAAGATGGGGAGGTAGGTCCCCACCCTGTGGTGGACAATAGAGCAGGGCTTGTCCTATTGTGTAGCCTTCCTGCTACAGCAGTGAGGATTTGTACCTATCTGCTGCTTTCCAGGACCAGCTGGGCACAGTGGCTCGCAGTCTGCAGCAGTGGCTGAGGGTTGCATGGGGGATATGAAGTTGTTAGGGATGTGGAAGCACTGTGGGGAGATGGGACAAACCTTGGAGCTGTGTTTTCATGAGGGAAATAAGAACATGGCCAGCCTAAGGAAAATACAAAGCTAAAACATGAATGCTGGACTTCAGCAACCATAGTCCATCTCTGCCAGGAGCAGAGGGTGGCAGGCAGGTCTCCGAGATGCCTCTTCCTGCCGTGCTGCTCCCAGGGCTGTGCTGCACCCACTGCCTTCTGCTGCTGCGGGCATCCCTGCCTTGCCTAGGAAACAGCATTTCACTGCCCTGTACTTCGTGGATGGGGTTCCTCACCCGGTCTGAGGCGCTGTGATTTATGCAGGAGCTTGTCTGAAGGCTATTTGCAGAGTTGTCTGCTGCTGATAAATTGGTGTGGTGGCCAGTGTGCTTCTGGCCCCTGGCCAGGTACATACAGCACTTCCTGAGATACCATCGGCTCCTTGCTTGAGTGTTTGAGTGCTGCCAGTCAGCCCTTGAGTGCCATCACCCTGTCCCCTTACCTCCATGGACTCCAACCTAATTCCAGTAGTTCATGGGAGCACTGCAGGGAATTGTCCAAGTGCTCCATGGGGCCTTCTGTGGGCAAGGTGGCACCTGTGGCCCTGGGGATATGCTGTTGGCTCTGCCATGCCCCTGGCTGGGCTGTGGGGGTGATGAGAGGGTGTGGGAGAACACAATGATGACGGAAAGCCAGGAGCAGGACTCCACCACCACTGGAGAGGAGGACAGAAGGGTTGAGCAATGGTCACAGCTCACAGGCGAGCTGCAAGAGGCAGCTGGAGCAGGGCTGCATGTGCATGGAGGCAAACATCAGCCCTCACAGCATGAAGCAAAGCCCTGGGGCTCCTGATGCATCATCACATGGGACTGTGGGGATGAGGGATGCGGTGGAGAGCGCAAGCAATGTTCCTGCGGCGCTCCGCAGGGTGCAGGTCTTGAATGTGTCTCTCACAGAGCTTTTATTTTTGTTTTCCTGGAGAAAAGTACACTTCAGCATCTCTTCTTGCTGTGTCACTTCTTCCTCTTGTAGCCAGACAGGGAAGCGTGAGTGCCTGAACATCTGTTATGATTCTGGGGTTGTGACTTGTTTTGGTTTTTTTGGTTTTAATAGAACTTGTTCAGCACTGACAAACAGTGAGCAAAGACTCTTTGGGCACTTTGATTCCCTTGATTGCTGATTTTTGTTTACTTCAACCTCTTGAAAAGCAAAGCACTTCTTATCTCTTCACAGGAGATGAAGCCATTTCTTCAGCTGCAGCTTACTTAAAAAGGGTGTTTTTCTGATGCCTGCGTTTTCCCCTGAGAAAACATGAAACACAATGCACGGAGTGTAAGCAAAAAGCCAAAGTCTTTGGACTCCAAAGGCATCAAAGCTGAGCTACTTTCCTTTGAAAATAGTCTTGGGTGGGTTGTGATTATTCCTAGGCATTTATAATGCCACCCATCGCACAGGTTTTATCCTAGCTAATTTTGTCTTATATTTCTTGATGTTTTTGTCTACTATTTTTTACTTTTGATGCACTTAGCTAAATAAGCTCAAATATGCTCCCAGGAGAAAATCCAGCCCTGATAGGTGGTGCAGCTCTGGGACCAGGCTGTGCAGGCAGCCTTCCTGGGGAGCCCAGTCATCCCCAGCCCAGCAGAATGGCTTCTGCATTGGTCGAGTGTACCAACAGATCTGTGTGTCCCCTTGCTGCCACCACCCTGGGTGTCCCCTCTCCTCTGTGCTCTAAATCAACCCGTAAAAAGATCTTGTAATAGACTTTCCCCCTGAGCATGAATGGCTACAAATACAAGTGACCTTGGCTGCTCTCAACATGCTCTCAGTAGCTGGTCAGGCCGGAACAATAAGGTCGTTTTAGTATTTCATCTTCTGAGCAAAACAAATGGAGTCCTGCAAGTGAGACATTCACTTGCTGATAGCAGTGGCATGTGCTCAGTTCATTTGGATCTGGAAAGGAAACTGAGACTGCTGCAAGAGTGTTGCAGAAGGAAGGAGTAAAAGGTTAGTAGGGTCCCTCTGCACGGAGCTGAGCAGCTGCTGTCTGTCTGTCTGGGGAATGTGGTGTTTGGAAGAAGCTGTGGCATTAGCTGAGCCTGTGTCCTGTGGTGGGGTTTGAACTCTGCAAACCCAGCTGCTTTTTGGGGTAAATGTGGCATGCAGCATTGATATGGTGTGAAAAGCCACAACCCTGGTCTTGAAGATAACCAGAATGGCTTGAGGCATTGATCCTACAGAGGGCTGTGCAGAACTGCATGCTTTTAATTAAATTCAAACATGAATCTGGTCACAAGGGAAAACCATCTATATGTCAGTCTCGAGCTAAGCTGTGCTCAGCCAGTCCTCGTAGGTGGCTTTGGGAAGCATCAAGTGCTTCAAAAACACTTTGGGTGGGAGCAGGCATCAAAAACATCCCAATGTACTGCAAGGCTGTAGGGAGGGTGTGTCCCAGGCTGACTGGATTCCCTTCCACGTGATGCCTGGGGTAGCCTCCCATCACCTGGCTTTTGGTGACTTAGACTAGGCAAGAAACATTGATGATTTGCTGCAGAAATTGTGTTCACAAAGCCAGATCTTGAAGTGTGTTTTTCTTATGGGCCTCACTCATGCCAGGGGCGAACTCCGTGTTCCAAAACCTGTCCTGTCCAATTGGCCTCTAAATACATATCAGGCAAAAAGTTTTCCTTTTTCCTAAGCTACGAAAGGAGCTTTTCCTATCACGGCTTCTTTTCTTATTGTTCTCTCTCCATTTCTGCTACCTATGCAATCTGCGTGTTTGCATATAGTTACTTCATTAGACCTTTTTTGTTCAGATTGCCAGTTTTTAGTTTTGAGGTTTTTTCTTTAACATTAAATTTTTAATCTTTTAAATTGGCTGTTGTCAGGATAGCTGCAGACCAAGTGAAAGTAATGAGTTCCAGAATAGAAATAATGAGATCAGAAGTAAAAAAGGTCCCAGCAAGACAAACAATGGCAAAAACCCGATGAGGGGCAGATTTTATTTTTTCTAACTCACTGCTAATCAGAAATTTATCCTGCAGGAAAGCATGCTGGTATCAATGGAGTGAGTATGGTGGGTGTAACCTGCCCTACAGAAGAAAGAACATGCTTCTTCTTTCATTGCTTGGAGTTCCTTGGCTTCCAGAAGCATTTCTGAATATGGTGGTTCCCTCTGTCAGTAGGGGTTGGAAGTCTCCAGAGCTACTCCTGTGACTGTGTTGTACTTATGCCTGTGTGGGTGGGTGACATCCCTGTCTGTGCACACTGGTTCTTTCTCATTCTTCTGTAAAAGGCAGGATGCTTTTGTGGGGTTGCACCAACATGAATGTTTACTGTCTCCACAAGGAGCATGGCCAGTGTTGTGGCACCTGAGAAAGCAGACATAGGTTCCAGGCAGCTGCTTTGAGGATTCTTCCATCTGGATTTGCCTCTTGGTGCCCACGGAGCTCAGTGGAGGAGAGAAATTATCCCAACAGGTCTCTCCAAGAAAAGTCAGACTGCGCTGTGAGGTACCTATGGCTTGGCTCAAATATTCTGTGATAAAACAAAGGAGCAGCACACCTTGGACAGCTGACTGTGAAGTTTGATCCAGTGAGGGCGTTAGTGAAAATGGAATTGGAAAAGGGAGCTTTTAGGGAAGTTTAATCTATGGCTGGAGGTGCAGTGGGTTTTATATTTCCAAACACTGATAGCTAAAACAATGAAGGGTGCAAAAACAGTCACTTTAGGAAGTATCCATGGCTTCATCAACCAGCCATCTGTGCCAAAAAGAAGGGAAAACAGGCAAACTGAAAAAAGTGTCGCACAGTTACTGCTGTTAGTGACACAGATGCTAGATTTATTTAGAGCCTGGAACTAATAGCTGTGCTGAACGACACACAGCTGATTTGGGTGATGTATGAATACAAGTTCAAAAATCTCACAAGACAGTTTTCAAGGCAGAAATTGTTAAGAGGTGCCCTTTACATATCACCAGCTAAGTGGTGTATTCTTGCTGTTTCAGAGCTACTGTGCCAGTTGGACAACTGCCAGGCTTGTAATGCTGCTCTAAAAGGGATCACTTGCCATGGAGAGTTTTTGCCTTTTCTGTTATCCAAACAGACTCACTTGAACGTTGATTTGTTCCTAGCTGCCAAGGACCCATTTCTGCAAGAAGCCAAGCCCTCTGCCTGACAGAGGGGTTGTTCCCATCCTTGCTCTGCTGGGCTGGGGCTGGAGCCACGTGTTGGGGACACTGGCTTGCTGCACTCGGGGAGCAATCTGTCATTGGGATATTGTAGTGGTTTGAGTTCGTCAATCCAATTTAAGTGCAGTAATTTAAATTTGGGCCTATTATTTAGGATATTTCCTCCCTCTGTGAGATAAGGGTTAGGAGAAGCAAAGCAGGCTCAAACTTTAGAGAATATAAAGAAAGTTTTATTAACAGAAAAGAAAAAAAGAAATAAAAAGAACCAAATAATAAAAATTAGATTAAACCTTCAGGAAACCTCTCCTCCCCCCTCCAAACTTCTCTTTCAGGTATTTCCCCACTGCCAATGCAAAGACACAACATCTGATATTTCTCAGTCAGTTTGCCACCTCTAGAGTAACCTTTCTTCCATCCACTTAGAGAGCGGAGTCTCTCTTAGCCATACTATGGAGATTCTCCACAAGAAAACAGTTCTCTCGTGGCTTCAACATCACAGTGAGCCAGCCACCCGGGGTTAACAGCATCTGACCCCTGTGAAACTCCTCCCCACACCTTGCAGCCTTCCCACAGCTGCTTTCATGGGCCACGTCAGTTTATGGGGTATCGTTTTAAGGACAAGCTGTTCTAATATAAAAGAAAAGTTCTCTCATCTCTCCAAAGTCATCTTCATCTT
>VZTF01001230.1:0-19694 GCA_013397755.1 Cnemophilus loriae
CCTCCCGTCCCTCCCGCCCCGTACTTAAAGCGGCGGCACCGGGCAGTGTTCCCGCTCGCGCCCTGACCGTGTCACCCCACAGAACATGGCCCCGACGTGCCTGCGGCCCCTGCTGAGGTACCGCTCCTTCGCCGTCCTCTTCCTCACGCCGCTGCTGCTGCTGCCGCTGCCGCTGGCTGTGTCCACGCGGGTAAGTGCCTGCGGGGCCCCTGCGGGAACAGAGCCCGGCTCCGGCCCTGCTGCCCCCAGGTGATCCCCTCTCCGCCCGGCTCCGGCCCTGCTCCCGGTGGCTCCCACGCACCCAACCCATCGTGCCAATTAGATGCAATTCATTTTGGGCCAAGACAAACCCGTGCGTATCTGGCTGGCGCGTTTGGAATTGTCCTGCGTTATGCCGTAGCGATTGGAGTGGGCTGAAGGGCAGGAGTGCGTCCCCCAGCTCTCTGCTGAGGCTCTGGTGCTCCCAGCATGATGCTTGGTGACATTCTCCATCCTGATGCAGTCAGCGTTGTGTTGTATGTACTGGTAGGATTTCAAATGCCATGTCCTCCAATTCATCCATCTTACTCCAAGGATGGCGATGGCATGACTCCTTTGCATTCAGTGGAGTTACACCAGCATAAAATTGGAGTAACCCAGGGACGTTTGGACTTTAACGTTTTCTAGCCTTCTTGACCAAGTGTGAAAGCTCAGTTCGCAGTATTTTAGCCTACTAGAGGTTTGGAGGCTATTCTAATGCTAAAAACAGCCTTTCTTCTGAGCAATTTGTATTGCCCTTGTATCTGTTTTAAAGTACAGGAAAATTTCATCTGTGTTTATAAACCAAATTGCCAACCCTTCAGGTTTACCTGTCCAAGCAATACCAGCCTGGCCTTTCAGTTGAATGGTGGTGCTTTATATAATGAGGAATTCCTGACTGTTAAGCTCTACTTTGGTGAAAACTGGTAAAGATAATTTCCAAAAAAATTAAGTATGTCTTCAGTTTGCCATTATTTGTAGGCATATTGTGTCATTAGTCTAACCTAAGAATTTGCAGTATATCACAAGGGGAAAGTAATATTTCTGTCAGTGACTGCTTTTTCATCTCTCAGCCAGGAGGCAGGTCACTGTGTTTTGTGTCAACTGTATAGAAACACCAAAGAGACATTCTGTGACTGCTCCCATAAATCACAGATAGATATAGGTATAAGTACAAATATATATTTAATTCCAAATCTTTGGTTGTTTGAATTGGCCATGGTTGTTGGATTTAATTTATAAGCATGGTTGTATTTTTGAACTTCACATAAATTATTTACTCTCTAAAACCAGTGTTTTGAATTTTATTCACTTAGAGTTGTTTATCTGTCTTTCATACCAGCAACAGATTAACCACAGTCAGTTCTAGCCCTGCATTACTGTAGTACAGCATGAATTGTATCATGAGCTGACCTTATATATATAAAGGGAAGAGACTTCAATAGGATCCACCTGATATCTTCTAGTCTCTGAAGAATTTTTCTTTTCAAAACTTGTGCTGTAATTAATCTGGAAACCTGAGGGAAAAAAGTTCAAATTACTTACAAAAGGTGTTTCCTGGTTCTTAAACTTCTCAACAAAATTGAGGAAAACACAGCCCTACTTATAAAAATCACCTGATGTCAGTTTTTAAATGTCACTGTCATACCATTTATTTTAGCAATAAAGTCACATTTGTTGTATTAGAGTAAAATCCTATAAACACATGCCCTAAATAGAAGCAAATACTGAACTACAGAACACTGACTTCAGTTTTCAAACAGTTCACTGTTAGCTAATGAATGCTTGCTTCTCCCAACAATTTTTAGAATACAAACCACAGAAGGCTGGGATACAGAAATGCCTGATCAACAGCCCAAAAAGACAGGTTGCAACAATTCCAATCTAGGGAAGCCCCTTAGCAGGTAGGGACAGTATGATCTGGGAAAGTAGTTTAATACCTCTAATGTGCTTAGTCACAAAAAAAAAAAAAATTATAAAAGAGTTTTACTTTAGGAGTTACTTTAAAAAGTGAAGAACTTTCAAATTATTCAGTGAAATAGTTTCTGAGCTCAACTGTTAATGGACATACATCACAGACTTGTGAATTTCAGGCAAGCTAATCATCCACACTGGGAAATTTGGCTGTCCATTTAAAAAAATTAACTCTGTATTGCTGTTCTTGGCTCCTAAATGTAAAATCTGCTGACCTCAACCACCAAGAGGTACTTGCACACGGCAAACTGTGCACTTACCTAGTGGTGGAAGATTTGTTTTTCTCACAGCATTTATTTTGTGTGGATGGATTAACGCAAACACTATGGTCTTCTTGCTCAAAAAGATCTTTTTATACAAATGACTTCAGAACATGATTTAGAAGCACAAGTTTAAGTCCTCATTCAGCATAACTTGTTAAGCTGCAGACAGTGGAGTGTGTGAGCCACTTGTAAGAGCTACCAATGTGTTTCTTATCTTTAAAAACAGTTTCTAATGCTTAAATATGTCTTCTATTATGTTGCAGGAGGCCAAATGTGCATATATCATCATCATCATGGCTGTGTATTGGTGCACTGAAGTGATCCCCCTGGCTGTCACCTCCCTCATGCCAGTAGTATTTTTCCCTCTGCTTGGAGTTCAGAGCTCTAAATCAGTAAGAAACTCGTGCAATCCAGGTCTGATACAGAGAAATCTAGTGCTCTGATCCCTCATCAATATTTAGCCAACAAGTCTGTATTAGTGTTCAGAGTTCTTAAATGGGAAGATGCTGAACTACATACACATTTGCCCAAACTGTTCAGAGTAGGGGGCTTGAGGTGGTAGAGGGGAGGGTCTGCTTTGGGCATGGACCCTGCTGGAGAGCATTCCACTAGTGCCAGCAGTTTGTGTGTGAGAAAGTAGTGCTGACGGATCTTCTGGGAGATCTCAAAATGCATGGGACAAACTTTGGAGAGGATAGATGTCATGGAGCCAGCAGCTATGCTGTGTCCTCCCCAGAACTCATCCTGGGCTGTTTGTGCTGGAGCCTTGGTCCAAGGCACAGGCTGTATTCAGGTTCTGTAGCCCAGAGTCACTACTGCCCAACAAGCTGGTAAAAGGCAGGTATGGTTGCTGAAGGTGCTGAGAAAGCCATTTTGGAGCTCAACATTTCCAGCACCTTCCATACTCTGAGCCCCCAGCTGTGTTTTAGGAAACTGGTGTCATTTTACACAATGATGCACAAAGAGCTCCTGTGCAGGCAAGTCAGCAGTTACATAGGCGATCAAGGGTTCAGGAAACTGCAGGGAGCTCTCAGGCAGCAGCTGCCTCTTGTTCCAGTGTTGGCTGGGGCCTGGTCCAGTCCATGGATTTGAGGGGGTGATAGGCAAAATGTACTAGTGAAGCAAGTAAGAAGCAACATTTTGGCCTGACTTACCTTCTCTGTCTTTCAGGTATGCTTGCAGTACCTAAATGACACAAACATGCTCTTTGTTGGAGGACTGATTGTTGCAATTTCTGTTGAGCAGTGGAATCTTCACAAAAGGATTGCACTGAAGGTCCTTCTGATTCTTGGGGTGAAACCTGCACTGTAAGAGTACTACATTGTTTTTTTCTTACCTCTTGTCAGTTTAGCAGAGGCCTAGGGATGATATTTAACAGTCGGCAGAGAAAGGATCCTTCAAGAACCAATTTAGCTGTACTTGCAGAGAGTTTTCAGAAATGAAGTCTAGCAACAGGAACAGTTTATTTGTCCTTTATCCAAAACTAGCATCTGACTAAATTGTAGAGGCTTGCCACTGGGGACAAAATTATGACAGACTTAATCGTGTACTGAGATTCCTTTAGTGAAGGTGGCAGAGCTGTCCTAGAAGGGAGTCTGGCCCTGCTCTGTATTACTGGATGCTGCACACATCCCTGCCTGGATGCTGCACACATCCCTGCCTGGGCTCTGCTCTCCAAATTACAGTGACTACAAAGCCTAGCAGCATCTGTTCACTTTCTTCCTCTCTCCTCAGTGTCTTTCTCTCTTTTCAGCCTCATGCTGGGATTTATGATAGTCACTGCCTTCCTGTCCATGTGGATAAGCAACACAGCCACCACTGCCATGATGGTTCCCATTGTCCAGGCTGTCCTGGATCAAATGGACAACACGGAGTATGATGTGACCATGATGGAACAAGCAACTGGGCAAACAAATACAGTGATTGAGCTGGAGGAAAAGAGCACATCAGAGTCCACTGCAGTGCATGGTAAGGGCTTGCTCACCAATAAGCTGATGCTACGGAACTTGCTACACTCACAGCTCCCCAGCTGAGGAGTGCTGTGTACCCTTTCCAAGGAAAGAGGATGGTAACCTGACTGAAACCCTCTAAATACATACATTTAAGTTTTACAAAATAGCTTCCAATTTTGATGGCTGCTGTTTTGTATGCTGGTGCTAGATCCCAGACAGGTTGTTATGTTCTTTCCTTCGAGCTAGAGTCATCCTCCCACAGTTTCCCTAGACTTAACTGTCTGTTTAGGGAAGTGAAGAGCATGTCCTGTGGGAAATAACTATCCAAATGCCCAGCATCCCACTGTCTAAATCTTGTGATTATCAGTGGGGATTCAGCTTCTAGTCCATGTAGGACTATTTGAAAACAATTATGTAAACATAATCTATTTTGTTTCTAGGGTAATAAAGATCTCTTTATTGACCAGATTGTATGTGGAGGTGGGGAGAAGAAAGAGGACTACTTTAAAAGCCACATGGAAAAGAGGAACTGGTGTAATTTGACTCACAGTAGACAAACTGCTCTTGTGTGTGATCTTACCCTGATGCTTGATTCCTCAAGGTCCTCTGCCAATGCTGTGGTTCTGCAAAAGGTTTCACTTCATTTGAAATATGTGCACAAACTCAGACCCTCTCATTTCACTGCTCTGCTGTGCTGTTACAGAGGGCTGTATTAAATATGATTAGAGATCAGATCCCAAATGTAGTGAAGATAGTAAGAGTGTGCAAAAAATACCCTTTGATATTGTTGAGTTGGTTGTAATTGCCATAAATTCTTTGTCCTGTTCCATTAGTCCAGTCAGACTTCAAGATTAGAGTGTTAACCTCAGAGAACAATGGACACAGCAGTGAAGTTTCATAGTTATTGTAAACTGACATAACATATTGATTTAGTAATGTCAAGCAAGGATTTGGGTTTCAGTGGGGTTTTTTTCTGCCTATATTCATATCTGTTAAAGCTAGTTGGGTTCTCACTGTGGGATTGGAATGGTTCCAGTGACTACAATATTTGGCTGGTGGTAAGCCTCTCTGTGAAACAAGACATTACTGATGAGGAACTGTGGCACTCATGTGGGCAACAGCATCCTTGGATTGTGTAAACCCAGGCTGTCAGCCTCTTTCTTCAGCTCCTCATGAACATTAGTCCAAAGTATTTAGGGAGATATCTGTGGGTTTTTTAATTAAAATAAATGGCACATACAAACTGGAAGCATTGAGCCAACAGACCCTATCCTGAACTCTCTGCCTTTCCAAATTTACCTGAGGCAAGTAATTTTCTTTCTGTCTAGTTGTAGGCAATGGACAAGTCCCTGATGACCCCAAATCTCCTGAGGAAAAGAAAATGAGGAAGCATATATGCAAGGGAATGACACTTTGTATATGCTATGCTGCCAGCATTGGAGGAACTGCAACACTTACTGGAACAGGACCGAACATGGTACTGAAAGGCCAGATGAATCAGTAAGTCATTGCTGCTGCTTCTTTTAGTTATACTGTCATAGTATTTCTGTGACCAGTTGACTGGTCAGATGAAAATTTCAGTTGTGAACTTTAAGCAGTAAGTTGAGGAACTGAGACTGAGAAATGTGTATGAAGTGTTGGGCCTCATTATTTTTGCTTCAGCATGTTTTAAAAGGAAGCCATGTGATGGAATCTTCAGCCACACTTGTCTGACTGAGACTTAAAATATCAACATAAGCTCCTACACGCATCACAGTAAAACATGGGGAAAACTGAGGATCATTTAAGTTCTGCTCTGAAATCAGGCTGCCTTCCCCCATGACTTCAGTTAGGCTGTGGATGTTGCCTATGATTGCTTATAATGGTTGTCCTAGATTTACGTGTATAATTGTCACTAGCACATATGAAAGGGAGAGTAGATTACTAAATGACATTCATTGACATTCATACAGAAAGTCATTTCTTTACAGGTTATACCCCAACAATAATGATATTGTGAATTTTGCTTCCTGGTTTGGATTCGCATTCCCAAACATGATCCTGATGTTGGTGCTAGCCTGGCTTTGGTTACAGTGCTCCTTCATGGGACTCAAGTAAGTATTTATCTACATGATACTGTGTAAACCCCTCAGTAAGTTAGTGCAGATCAGCTTACTGAGACATCTGGGTAAAACAAATGCACTGACAAGTTATTAATTTTGTAGCAGAGAGCAGGTCCATTTCGCAGAAATTTTGAGGTCTGGAAACCTTTTATGTTCATGGGAGGTACACTAAGGCAAAAGCCTTATGCATTCTTAATCTTAAAACAGAATTGCCTTTTTATTTTTCAATCTCTCGCCTGTGAACTTCAGCCCTAGGAAAGCTGGCATAGCTGGTTTGCAGCCATTGATTCAAACCTGAGTTTTTCATCCCAGGTTACTCTCAGTTGCCATCCTCTGATAGACACCATTCTTCTGTGAGAACTGGCGTGTCCCCACAAAATACTTTGGCACTGTTGTAATTTCTTTATTTCTGGCCTCTGCTGTGGTCCATGTCTATCCCCAAGAGTGACAGCTTCAGAGTGATAAGGATATTAAATCCCTCTAATATGTTCATACTTACAGTATTTTTTTCTCCATTTTTCTCAAAGCTTTAAAAAAAGCTGGGGATGTGGGACAGAGACAACTGCCAAAGAAAAAGCTGCATACGATGTCCTGAAGGCAGAAATGAAGAAGTTAGGCCCTATCTCTTATGCTGAATTCAATGTCCTCCTCATGTTTGTATTGCTGGTGCTCTTGTGGTTTTCCAGACACCCAGGTTTTGTAGAAGGCTGGGCCGCCAGGCTCTTCCCAGAAGGAGAAAAGTAAGTTTTTAGGGTTTTTTCCCATCTTTTACCCTCTTGGTTATTAATCAGATTCCCTCACTCATACATTCCATTTTGAGTGTGGGGTCATTAATTCCAACTTTACCTGACTTCGCATGTTTGCTGGGCTTGATCCAATAGCTTGTACATGACACCACCAATTATCTATGATTTGACAGTTTGTACTGCAGTGAAAAGGCTGGAGACTGAGACATGGAGCAAGCTGAACCTCCTAAAGGAAGAGAAAATTCTGCAAGGCTGGTCTCAGTCACACTAATGTACACCTTGGTATTTAGTTTGTATAAGCTCCAATCAGTTGCAGTGACATTTGAATATTTGGTAATATCACCTCTAACCAATACCTTAGAACTCACTGGAAAATTGATTTTGTGCTTTGAATGGCTTCTTTGCATAGTGTTCATGCATGGCGTGTTAGAAACATAAAATACAAGTTGGGACTAGTCATTCTTTAGACATCTGTCTTTGAGATATATATAACTGTTGAATCTTGGCTTCAGTGCAGAGAAGGGACCCTGCTCCAGGAGGGATGAGTTGTCATCCAGGACTCTGGTTACTAATGTTTATTGTAGCTTGTTTCTTTTATTACTGTGTTTATGTTATGGCAGGTCTGAGAGACATCACACATGAGCTAATGACCCATTTTGCTCAAGCCCCGAATGGGATGGCAAAGATCAGTGACTAGAATGCTGGAAGGCAGCCCTTTTCTAGGAGAAAGATGTCCATTTTCTAAGCTATATTCTCTTTTCTTTATTAGGTATATCACTGATTCTGCTCCTGCTGTGTTTGTTGCCCTGCTACTGTTTATCCTTCCTGCTCATAAGCCCAAATTCATAGCCTGGAATCCAAGCATGTCTGACCCTGAGCAGACTGAAGAAGGTATTTAAAAGAGGGATTGTAGTACTTTGAAACAGCTAACGCACTCAGCTAACAAGGCAGAAACATGCACTGGATTTGCATGCAGTTCTTTACAGCAGCTCACCTACCTCCCTTGCTGGGCAGGGCTGGGGCACAGTACGTGCTCATGTGTGTTGCCTTCACCCTGTGCAGGTTCCTCAGTACCGTGCATCTGCCCCCCAGTATCTTATAAAACAGGAGACAAAGCGTCTTCGTTCTCCTAAAACATGTTCTACTTTTCATTTCTCACTTCAGATATAAAAAAGCCATTTTTATCAGCCCCGCTGCTAGACTGGAATGTGGTTCAAAGGAAGATGCCCTGGAGCATTGTGCTGCTGCTGGGAGGAGGTTTTGCTTTGGCTGATGCAAGCGCAGTATGTCCTGACATCTGGTTTTTTCTGACTCAAAGGCGAACTTCCCTGGTTTGTTATCTAGTCCTGTATTACTGGGCATGCACCCAAAGCCAAACCCAGAAGAGAAGTTCAGATCTGGAGGCAGATCTAAATTAGCAAAAACTGAGGAGAGGTGAATGCTTGTGAGTCTTTTCCAGGAATTTTTGTGCTCTGACTAAGTTTCTTTAATTTATCTTACCTCTTGGAGATTGCCGAGTAGATTAGGATCTTCACTGTCTGGACAGTCCAGAAAAGCATCCTTCTTTATTTCTGTAATCATCCCAATCCCAGCCCTGGCTAGAAAAATAGAATATACAAAACCATAATTTCATAACCTATGTGTGAGCAAGTATTTGGTTTCGAGAAGAATCAGAAAAGTGGGGCTCAGTATTATGTCCGGTTGGCAAGGAATTTCTTTTAGTTTTTGTGACGGATCATTGTACTTTCCTGGATCGTGTTTGTATAATTCAGGACTCCTTTAGCATTATTTGACAGGAATGTTGCCCATAACATAACTTCCCTGTTTGTGAGTCAGGGGTTCTAAACCTCACTGAAACCCACTCTTTTTCTTGCAGAACTCAGGGCTCTCAGCTTGGCTGGGTCATCAAATGACTCCACTGGGATCTATCCCACCATGGGCCATTGCAACAGTGCTCTCCCTTATTATAGCTGTCTTCACTGAGTGCACCAGTAACGTGGCCACAGCTACCCTCTTCCTGCCTGTCTTTTCATCCATGGTAAGATTGCTTCTGTCCTGTTACCCCGTCAGCTGGTGGATCAGAGTTAAACTGGGTGGCAAAGCAATATTATATTTATTTATAATGGATGTTGCTCCAGTGTACTTAAAGGGAAGCCAGGTCATGCCTTCTGTAAAGTGTGTATGGAGAAAGTGAAGTGAGAGTGAATTTTTCAATACAGGTCAGCAAACATCAGTTACTTCTGGTCGTTTTGAACCATCAACTTAGAACTGGAAAAACACACACACGCAAAACTCAAATCAAAACAAAATCTAGCACTTTCTGATGATGCCTTTGAATAATTAATCTTCACCTTTTGTGCTGAAATACTCAAAGTGGTAGGCCTGATTATTAGAAATGTGTAATTTCTCATAGGAGAAATTTTAAATTTTAAAATTTAAATTTAAAAATTTTAAAACTTAGGGAGGAAAACCTGGTAAATTTTGCTGCCTTTTCTGAGCAGGATCAAAACTGTGGCATAAAGAAAAAAATAGGTTACTTTTTTCTTTAATTAGGAGAGGACAAGCACTTTATTCTAGACTATTTTATCAAAGTAAAATTACCCCAATCAAGGTATTGAGCTATTAGTGACTTAAATTGGCACTTAAGTTTTGGGTCCCACTGAGTTTATGTAAAGTCTAAGAGTATCACTCCACATACCTAGTAATTATAATCCCATTCCTGTGTTCCCTGGAAAAAGGGTGGTCCAAGGTCAAAGAAAAGATTGTTGGATATATTTGACCAGAACTCCAAATTATACCATAGAGCAAAACAAACAACATGAAAGAATCAAGCCTTGTTTTTAAGTATCATGGGACAGGAAACAACAGCAAAGTTATCTTTAAGCACATACGAATTTCAGAATAAAATGTTTGTAAATTATTCTGGTGATGCAATACAAGGAAACGAAATAAGCCTATGTATCTCAGTGGTCTGGGGTAGATTGACCCTTTATGCTTTTCTTTTCGAACACCTCCAGAGTGATATTCTCTCCATTTCATTGCAGGCTGCATCTGTCAAGATCCACCCTTTGTATGTTATGCTGCCTGGTACTCTCAGTGCTTCCTTTGCCTTCATGCTACCTGTTGCAACACCACCAAATGCAATAGTGTTTTCTTATGGCCACATCCGTGTTTTGGATATGGTAAGATAATTGCCTTCTCTCTTATCTGAAATTCTCCATTGCTTTCTTCCTGAAATATGGCGAGAGTTTAATTTTCTTTGCAGAGTATTTCCAAAGTACCAGGAAGCTTTTACAGGCTGTAACTACCGCTCTATGCCCCTCTCTTCTGCAGTGTTAATACTGTGATAAAAATTTGCATCTCTGAAGTAACAGTACTTTTCTCATAGGCTTTGGCAGACCTACAGACTGGCCCAAGTGAAATGAAAAACTGCCAAATCATAAATCTCTGAAACCTGAAGGGTTAAAGTGCAGGCATGCTCTGCAGTGTTCTGGGGCTTTGGCGAGTGTCTAAAGCCTTGTCTCCACTGGAGCTGAAAGCAGAAGGTAGCAATCAGTAGCCCTTGGCTCTGGTCCTCTGATTTTCTGCCAGACCACACAGGGCAGGTTCTGGGTGGAACACACAAACATTACTGGTTTTCTAACTGGATGCTTGAAGAAGGCATAAGCTGTTCTCTAACTAATAAGAACGACTTGTAACACATGCCTTGAAGCTCCTAGACTGGTTGTATACATAGCAAAGTGCTCAAAGACTTTTCACAGTGTGTTCCCTGGTATCTCCACCTAAGCAGGAGCAGAAGGCAGTGGATACAATGGCTATTTCTCTGATTTATTTGACGGTCTTTCTTGTGTATGTACAAATCGGCCTTGCTGCAGTTTGTTGTGCTGGTTGGGTGTTGCTGGTTTGGACTTATGGTGCTGATGTTTGGTTATTGTTGTTGGTTTGGATTTTTTTCCTCACAGGTTAGATCTGGAATAGTGATGAACATCATTGGAGTCTTCTGTGTCACACTGGCCATCAACACATGGGGAAGACCTATGTTTGAGCTCGACACATTCCCAACCTGGGCAAACAGCACAACAAACCAGTGAGCAGTGAAGAATTCGTGTGTTAAACAAGGAAAGGACCCTTACTACTCCCTATTGCCTAAAGTCCTGTATAAAGTCTCATTACCACTTCAGATCCAGTGTTGGGTGTTTGCTGCCTTCCGGCAGTCACACATCAGTTCAGGTTCGAACCAACCCAAACTTACTCCAGTTATGCTGGAGCCAAAAGTGTTTGCAATTATACAACCTTAAGGATCATGTGTCGGGATCATAACTATGATCAAGTGATCCGTTGTACCTCCAATCAAGGTCAAGAATTAGGATTTATCAAACTTTCAATAAAGAGAGGGGGGGCTGTTGTATCAAATGGTTTGAACTATTATATCACTGGTATGTACCTGTAAATCATTAGCATTGAACATTGCACTCAGGCAGGGGCTGAACGTTCCTTACCTCTTCCTTATATCTACAAGTCAGCAACTGTACAGAGAAATCCCTGCTGTCACTTCTCTAGTGAAGAAGGGGTACGTGATGTTATGCTACATTATGTTTTAGCTGGGCGTCAGCCATGTGGTGGGATCCTTCCAAGTCAACATCCAACACACTTTCTCATGCCTTGTTTTCACTCCCAAGCCTCACTGCATTTAGACACCTTTATTGAGGGTTGAGATAACATAATTCCATGCTGGTCATGATTCGGCTGATGTCTCGGACAACGATGCACTAAGGCTGGCTCTGTGTTTCTTGCACTCTGGCAATTAGAGGGCAGGGAGCCTTTCCCTCAGTCACAGGTGTGATTTCACATGCCAGCCAGTGTTTTCCGAGTGCCAGCCTGAAGATGACCAGTGGCCCATAGGAGTTCACAACTATTGCAGAAGTTCCTGAATTAGTCCCTGATGTGCCTTATTAATTAACTCTGGACTTTTTGAGTGAAGTCAAGACATGAGAAAAGCTCTAATTGATGACCTGGGAAAAATTTAGGGGCCCAGATTTTAGTGCTTGTGCTGGCTGACAGCAGTGGGAGTTGTCTTGTGTACTTTGTAATTCATGTCTTGTGAGAAAAGTAGTTTGTAACCTCTTTATGCCGTTTCTGTTGCAGAAGTAGTCTACAGAATGATTGGTGTTGGGCTGGGTGTATTTTGTCAGTGGTACATGGATGCTTTTCCTTCAGCCCTAGGGATGGAGGTGGATGGGAGGTAAAGCAATGTCTTACAGTGGAAAGATTTGTGGGTATGACCTGGGTTTTGCTCCCGGACTTGCTGTGTACACCTGTGAAAGTCTGGTCACCTCTCTTTGCCTATTTCCCCTCCTAAAGAAGATGTTATGGAACCTATCTACCTCACCAAGGTGCTGTGAGGACATAAGGGTCAAATTCTGCACCCATGGTGATTTTCCACCTCATGATAACGGGTGCAAGGTGTTAAGTTATAGAATCATAGAATTCTGTGTAGAAGATCTGGCATATAGCATAGTATTGTGTGTAGGATAATCAGTAGTTCTGTTATTGATGTGAATGTTCTTTATGGAACTGGAAAAATACATTTTTATCTAAAAATGAGGGAAATATTTATCCACAGAATGACCATGTGCTTTTTTGAGCAGAAAACTGCTTCAAGAATTGATTTCCATGCCTTTATCTTCTGTGCTCTTTCAGGGTGCTAAGCACCATAAACTCTCTGCTGAATGTTGTTTCCAAGTGCCACCAATGGCTCCCTGTCTTCCCACCTGGCTGCACATGGTGCAGCCTCACGCTTCTTCCAGGGAGTGGTGGGGCATGTGGATAAACACACTTCCACTTGCAGAGTCTATCTAAGGAAGAGGCCAGTTCTAGTGCCATGAAGTGGCTTGCTCACAGGTATTTGTCACCACCTGAAACTTATCACAGTATTTTTTTGAAGAAAGTGAAACCAGGAACAGTTGAGCACCTTCTGTCCTTTGGCAGTCACCACTTAATGCTGATTTGCATCTCTAGGTATCTAAATGCATTTGAGAAAGGGACTTTTTTTGCTTTCTGGTGGACTTCACAGTGTGAGAACATGTTATTGCTGCCAGATACATGGTGCTTGCTCTGCTCTGTCTGACAAGTAAGATACAGGGGAGCTTGCATGGGTAGATGACTCTGAGCTTGGCTATCTCAGTTCATGCAGACCAAAACTCCTCTAAAACAGGTTCCAGCTAAAAGGTGTAAGACAGGCACTTCACTGTCCTGTTTGCAGAAAATAATGTCCTGAAAGTTTCTTGAAGGGGAGAAATTGCCCTCACCTCAGCTAGGGAAGAGCTTCACTCTGTTGCTGGACAAGAAGGAAGCAAATGCTATTTTCATCAACAGTCACACAGGGTGATTCACGGTCAGGAGTGCTGGGCCAGGGGAAGTGTGCGTGTGGGGTAATAAAGAGTGTTGGGTTTATTGTAACTGTGGATGTGTCACCTCTCTGTACTGTTAATAGCAGTTTCTTTTTGAGACACTTTTATGACATCCTGTGATTGATTCATATTTAATTTAAATGGATGGGTTGCATATTTAGAGCCTGGCAAATAAAAACTTTGTAGAACTGTCTCCCTTCCTGTGTAACATAGTGGACCACTTGTTTCTGCATTAGCTTCCACTGTAGAATGGTGTTGCTCCAGTAAGATCCAGGAGGGTACATGCTGTAGTGAATAATGCAAAGCAGAGATTTGGACACCACTCTTAAATGTCTTCAGACCTGAATATCAGTGGTTTCTCTTCTTTCATCAGCTAAATAGTAACTCAAGTTTGCATCTCTGAAGACGCTCAGGTGGGACCAAATCAGGTGGCATACCCAATGAACTGTCTCATTCATTTCAGAGTAAAGGATTATAAGAATGTAAGAAACACAACCAGTTTTTAAGAATTAATGTTGTACAAACTTTACAATATAACAGGCACAAACAGGCTTTTCTTCAGCACCAAGCATGCATGGTGTCCTGTTCCAATGCCCTGAGTAAATACATTTTACTTACAATGGACAATGCAAGGACAATTGCTTTGTGACTGGAGCTGGTTTACAGCCCCTTCAGCACTGCAGGACAAGTATCATGATAGAAACTTACTGGGCATGGCATTTATTTTGTTGCTCATCAAAGGATTATTGTTTTAGATGCAGAAGTTGTGATGGTCCTAAGATAGTGGCATAAAAGAATCCCTTTGCCCCCCACTTTAAAACATACACCCTCAGCACCAACAGAAAGCATGGGAGGATCCTCAGTGTGGGCTTTGTCAGGGTGGGTTATTCAGCCACCCTGAGCAAGCAAAGAGTTCCCATTTTACCATACGAGAGCAGAGTGTGATTCCTCGTGGTCAGTGAGTCTGTCAGCCAGCCAGCTGGCAGCACAGCTGGCAGTGCCGCCTCTAAGGAGCTAAATTAATGCTTTCTTATCTTCTGCCCACTCTTTAAGGATCCTTGGGTTTTCCTTTCTTCTCTCAAAATACCAATTTACAGTGTGCAAACTTGTTCCCACAGTGTACTAGTGCTTGGGGATTGTCTCAATCGTGAATGAGTTCATGAATGACCAAACTACAAGAAAACATACAAAGGGAGAACAAAGGTATTTCCTGCCCATGTGTTGATCATCTAGATCTGTGAAATAGTGAAGAAAAAGCTTTCAGCATTCTCTATATGATCAAGTCCCCAAGCTGAAAAGCAGTTCAGATTTGTTGGTGTTGTCCACTCAATTCAGAGCAGCGGGTAGTGCATTCCAGCTGACTTTTGATCTCACTTGAACTCAGTCTTTGGCTTATTCAGCCTTTGTTTTCCAGCTCAGGTGTGTTACCACTCGAAATAGCAATAACCTGGTTGTAGCCAAACCCAACATTTGCTGACAAAGTTGGAATTGGACAGTTGGTGAAAATCAGCCCAGAAAAAGAAATAAATCACTGAATCAGTCCTAGCCAAAATGCAGCAGTGGTTCCTTAACACACCACCTCTTCCTTTTTAGTAATGATATATCGTATACATTTTTACATACTTCACATCTTTTTTCCCCCCAGGTGTCGGTGCTAAATATGTGAAGAAGTGGGTGGTAATGAATCCTGAGCACTTGGATCAAGTGACAGTTTTCACAACGTTTTCCAGTGTGGGTGAATAAATGTGTGACTTTAGACAAGTCAGATCAATCTTATTGTGCCATTGAGAGGTCTTCAACACTTCTGTATTTTGCACCACAAGGCCACCAGTCTGCTGCAAGACACTTGCTGGGCTCTGCATGGTTTAATGGCAGGGTGCTGGTTCTCCTCTGCCCAGAAGAACCATGCCAGTGGCAGCTCTTCAGTGTCAGATCAGACCTTCCCCTTTGTGTATCTTTGCTGGCTCCTGTGTGGAGGATCTGTGGCACAGAGAGGGCTGCAGACCGCCTCTGCTTGGCAGAGAAATTCTGAGGGAGGTACAGCCCTCACCATTGGGAGCACAGAGTAAAGGTAGGCATACCATGCTGCCCTGAGGTGATTAGGGACTGCTTAATATAACGTTTAGTAATTCAAAAATAGAGCTGATTATACTGAAACTATTTTTGCCCATTTAGGTTTTTCTGGAGCACTTAGTCAATAGTTACCCATTCATTATGGTGTAAATGTAGACTTACATTTACTGTACATTTACTGTAGATTCTGGCCATAAGAAAGAGACTGTTTCTTCTGTCAGAGAAAAGATGTTATCCTTCCCCAGTTTTCTTCAGTGTTTTATTTACCCGCACAAAATTATTTCCCAGTCTTATTTGGCACATGGCACTTCAGTGAGTTTTCATAAGTTGTTTCAGGCAAGTGTGTGAGCCTCATTACAATGTTCATAAAACATTTTTTATAGACAAACCATTTTCTTGAAAGAACTGAATGTTCCAGATACTAAATCTAATTTATTGTAGTTTCCTTTGTGAGCTATTCTTTGAGAACAATAACTTGGGTTGGGTCTTAGCAAATATTTTAGAAAGCCAGCTGAAGATCAAATTTCCACCAGAAACAAACTTAACACAATCTTTCAATTAAGGAATGATTATTCTGGAGGAAGTTTCTATTTTACTTCAATATTTTGCCTTAGCTATACAGCCAGAAATCAGAAACATTGGATTTTATTTTTTTTTTAATAACAAACAATGGAGAGAAACTAACAAATTTTCCTGGGAGCATCCTCCACAAACACAAAATTGTCTTCTCTTACCGCATTTTTGGAGCTTGCTTTTGACTGTTTTCCTTTCTATCTTTTTAGACAAGTAAGTCAGATCAATACAAGCACTGCCAGGTTGACTAGCATGCAGCGAAAGAGAGGGTTTATCTTCTTGCTAAATATTGATGTAGGCATCTGTGAAACTGTAAGTATTTGTGCACCACCTTTGCAATGACCAAGAATTAAAGTTATTTTCATCCTGAGTGGGAGAGGTTGTAGATGACTGTACTGAATATTTAGTTTTACTTGCCAGTAGAAAGGAATCTCACTAATCACATTTCCATTATTGGAGACCTTGCCTTTTCAGCTCCTTTCTTCACAAAAGTGACTGTAGTGCTAGTCTATATGAGTGCACCTACTAGTTTCAGCACCAAATGAACTATTTATTTCTTATCTGCTGAACACATTCTAAATGTATTCTAAAATAAAGGAGATTAATGTTTCATTAATTCCAAATTCATGCCAATGATTCCTTTAGTTTTATAGTTAATTCTTTCTGGTGTTTTCCCTACACCCTTCTGCTCAGTGCCACAGTAGAAGAGCTTAAAAATGAAATAGCATAGAAAGTGGCTCAAACTACCTCATTATTGAAGTGTTATTTGGAAAATTACATAACCCTAATGCTAATCCAAAATATAATGAAAATAAGTGAAATTAATCATATTTTTAGTCATTATAAAATAGATAAAATTCAGTTTATTGTTCTGCAAACTTGTCTACGTGTCTTGGACTTGAGAAGTTTTACATTCCTTACATTACCGGGAATTAATTGTTTCTGGCCTCTTTGGTGTTCAATAGGATAAGAGTCCTTCAGATCAGGCCCCATTTATCCTGGCTCCCTGCAGAATTCTTTCCTTAGAGCACCTTAGGAAGGGCTCCAAATAGTGGCAGTATCTTTGGGAAGATGTTCCTTAAAGACCACTGCTCTCAGGTCAATGCATATTGCCCCTGGCAACTGGCTGACTTCAAATTCACCTGCTGTCCAGGTGTCCTAATAGAAGCCTGACATATTTTTAACCAACTTATTAATGAAAAACATAAAATGCTTTCTGACGCATGACACTTAATCTTAAATTTATCTTTGAATTCTAGCGTTTGTCTGAAGCTAGAGGAGTACCATAGTCACAGAAGTACATGTGCCAGTGCCGTCAATAAACCAGTCTCTTTACACTGTTTCATCCAATTTGCAGCTCACTTGAATGGTGTTTGGCATCTGCAGATGAAGTGGTTCCACCATGACTGTCATTGGCTGCCTTCTGAAATGCACATTATCTGCTGGTTTCTTGACCTCAAAAAAGAGAGCTCAGTGAAGAGTTAAGCCTTTAATTAAATATGTTCTGACAATTGTTTTAGTCACTGAAAACTATGATCTTGTTTCTATTGAATTACAATTATAGCATTGGAGTAAAAAAATTGCAGACTTTGTGCTGGCTTGTTATAAATATAACATAATGCATACTCTGCTCTCTTTTATTTAACCATATTTGAAGCAGGATGCTCTCCAGTCTGCAGGAGCTGTCTTGCATTCTGTGGGTAGAATCCTGTCAGACATTGTCTATGTTAATATCAGTTTGCATTCTCTTCCAAAGCAGTGGGTAAATGAATGAACAACAGGGGTTGTCTTGGGTTTCATGCCCTGGTGTAAAACACTTCCCTGTTTCATCTCATCTGATCAGTTTTCAGTGATGAAATTGCTGACCTTCTTTTCTCTCTGATGCAAATGCACTGCACTATGGTGTCACAGAAGAATCTTTTGTAGCATCTCACTTTCTCAGTGTTCACCTTCAAGATCTAACAGCATTCCAGACAAGACTTTATTTTCTCTTGTGTCTCATAAAACCTTGGTGGCTCCAGGTCCCAGAAGTGGCTCCATTTAAGAGCCGTGTCTCTATGCCAGTTCTAAAGAGTTAAGATATACTTATTGTCAAAAACCATCACATTTCTGGGCAGGCAACAGCAATGATAGCAGTCTAGTCTCTATGAAAGGAGAAACTGAGGCAGCGATGTCATCCTGGTTCTATGACAATAAGGCAAATTCCTGGCTCACATTTTTATTAACACATATCCCGCAAGTTTGATTCACCTGACATTTAAAAACAGAAAAAAATTCAAACTTTTCTTAGAGAATGTTCTCAGTTAGTATACTAAAATCCTGATTTTTCATTTTGTTCCTGGTTTTGATGGACAAGAACTGAGATGTTTGACTTAACTCTGGCAAACCTACATCGTAATTTATTTTTGCGACCAATCCTTTCTTAGGATTCTCTCCTCTGAAGTCATTCCTGGGAGAGAAATCCTGTTCTAGAATAGAAATGCAGACATGTGGGATCTATTTGATCTCTTCTTTTAGCCCAAAGTCTGTGTTTACTGGGGAGTGACTTGTTATGTCTTGATATAGTAATAGTAGTATTCCACAACCACTAAAATGTTGTCTAAAAAAGCAACCTTTTTTTATTAAGAAAAACTATGCATGGATCCTTTTTATATGGTTTTTGTAATCCAATTCCCAGGGGAAAAAAAACATACTGCATAGGAAAAGATAGTATTATAGAAAATTGCTAACTTGGATGCCAAACACTTCAACAAATGAAAATAGAAAATAATTAAACAACAAAAAAGGAAGACATGAGAAAGGTTTCAGGTAAGTCTGTAAAGCTTGCTTCCACTGCTGCTGCTCACTCATGGAGTATTTGCTTATTAGTGGTTTTACTCTTGAGACAATTGTGTTTTAACTAATGAAGAATTAAGTGCAGAGGTTGACAGAAATCTCCTTGGCTGACTGTAAAGTCACTATGAAAAACAAAACAAAGCCCAAAGGTCCAAACTTTGTCCAATATGCAGAAAGAAAATAATAAACCAGTTTATTTACCATTAAACTTTAAATACCGTTTAGTACTTTAGGGTTGATTCTCTCCACTTCCTTTTGCTCTGGAAGTGATGAACAGTGGCTTTGTCTAGTACAAAGCTAAAATGAATGTACTGCAAACACAAACAAAAGTTCATCCTCTTTTTATCCTTCCCAGCTCAAGGGTTATCTGAGGAAAAAACATGCCTAGAACATTGACCGAAAAGCCACCTTCAAATGGCTCTGGGACTGACTGGCCTCTGTGGCAGACGGACAAAACACTACCCTTGTTCCTGTCAGAAAGACAACCCTTAAAATAACCCGCATTTGTTCAAGGGGCGCCGCGTCAGTGTCTAGGGACGAGTGCGAAGGACTGCTGTGTCAGCACACGCCCGGGAACGGGAATGGGAACGGGAACCAACAGCGTCTCCAAGGACAGCCTCCACCGCAGGACGGGAGCGAACCCCAAGTGACCATCCCGCGCTCGCGCCGTGTCCGGAAGAGAGACCGCTCCGCCCCGCCCACCTCCGCGCCGCACCGCCCCCGCTCCGCCCCCACCGCCGCTCCTCCT
>VZTF01001230.1:19755-132452 GCA_013397755.1 Cnemophilus loriae
CCGCCTCCGCCTCCCCCTCCGCCTCCGTCTCCGTCTCTGCCCCGCCCCGCCCCGCCCCGCCCCCGCTGCGTTCCCAGCGTGCTTAGCGTTGCGTTTCGCCGGGCTGCTGGCAGCGGGGGGCTCTCGCCGCCATCGGGGGTGCGCGCCCCGGACATGGACGCAGGTGCGGAAGCCTGGGGGGCCGGCCCCGAGCTGGCGAGGAGCCCCGTGGGGCCGGCCCCGCGCTGGCGAGGAGCCCCGTGGGGCCGCTGTCGCAGCCGCTGTCGGAGCTGCCCAGGCCCCCGTAGCGCCGGGTCTGACGGGACCGCGCAGGCCGAGAGCTCGCGGCCCCGGGGAGGCCGCCGCCCGGGCGCTGGGGCCCCTCCGAGCCCGCAGCCCAGAAGGCCTCTCCCATACTTGCCTTGGCTGTGTGGTTCGCTGCCGCTGGCCATGGCCCTCGCCCACCCCCAGGCCGCTTTGGTGCCGGGCGACACATCGACTGCGATTACTTTCAATCTGTTGTGTGGGTCCAGTTCTTACTGTTTTTTTCTTTAATCAGATGATACAGGAAATCGACTTCGATTCCAGCTGGAGCTGGAGTTTGTTCAATGTCTGGCAAATCCAAATTACCTCAACTGTGAGTACTTAAAGTAAATACCAGGACCCTGAGGAGTTACTATAGTTTAACCATGTTTAATGTTACTGGTAATGTTGAATATGGAGAGAGGGCTAAACAAAGAAAAGGGTTTTTCACAGCATAAAGGTAGTCTGTAAATAATTTGTTTAACAGGTGGATTTTTTTTTTTAATGCAAAGTTTTCTGTTGGTTGGAATGCAAAAAAAAAGCATTTATTTGGTGGAGGAAAAAAATAACAAGTTCAAGTCTGTTATTAAACTGTAATGTCAAGTTAACAGGATTCCTTTATCTGAAAACAGAATTTTACTACGATGAATAGTCTCAGGTGCTATACAGAGCTCTCTGCTAATTTTGATGCTACAGTCAAAAATTTCTTGTTTCAAAAAACTGTTCCGTTCAATGAAAGATACAAACTGTAAGGGAGATGAGACTAATCTATTATTTTGTTGACATAAAAATCTTATTTTTCCCTGTGGGTTTTTTTTTGCCAAATATAAATTATTGAAATTTAATTGTAACGAGAAAGTTTTGACTTTGTGAATTTGTTCAAGTGTGCAGATTTTTTTCGCCCATCTGTAACTGACAATTCCTTATTTGTCATTTTATTTCAGTTCTTGCACAAAGAGGCTACTTCAAAGATAAAGCTTTTGTAAATTATCTTAAATACTTACTTTATTGGAAAGAACCTGAATATGCAAAATACCTGAAGTAAGTGCTAAATTCCCTTAAGTTTCTGCATTTTAATAATTTGGCATTGACCTCATTTTATGTACTGTACAGTAGCATGTCAGGGTTTCATTTCTGCCTGTAACATTACTTTTGTCTTCCCTGCAACATAGATTATGCAAGATTATGATTATATGCAATGTAGCTTTTCCTGTTTCCAATAGTCCACACATAGCGGGAATTGGCAAAATTATTAAAATTTCACGAGTTTTGCACAGAACCTTCCTTTAAAGCCTTAATCTGCACTGTAATTTGGTTTAAAATCAAACTATTGAACGTTAGGGTACAAAAGCAGTAAGTGCATTTTAAGATTAATTTTGCATTATTGATGCTTACATGAGACAAAGGATGATTTTGTGTTTTTGCAAGAGTGCAAATTCCTTCAGTTCTTGGGAAAATGGTTTTGGTCATCTCCTTTAAGTGGGCTGTGGAAACAGGCATTGTAATTGCTATGGATTTGGTCTATCAAACCAAACCATTGAGGAAGCTACTCTAAGCAAGAAGGAATGTGCATTTATAAATGGGACCGGACTCCTTCTTTCCTGGCCTGATGCTGGAGTTACCAAGTCACAGTATGCAGGCTAAAGTGGTTTCACACTTGGGTAAAGCACATATGAGTCAAAACTAAAATAATGACCCACAGAAGTACTGGAGACTCTAAATTTAGTGTCCCTTGTAAAAACCTGTATTAAAGAGTGTTTATTTTTAATCCAGGTATCCTCAATGTTTGCATATGCTAGAGCTGCTCCAGTATGAACACTTCCGCAAAGAACTGGTCAATGCTCAGTGTGCCAAATTTATTGATGAGCAACAGATCCTTCACTGGCAGCACTATTCCAGGAAAAGGATGCGCCTCCAGCAGGCACTGGCTGAGCAGCAGCAACAAAACAACACCTCTGTAAAATGAAAAGCACATGGACTAGTGATGATAAGGTGTACTTTGTGTTAGTGAAGTATTTATAGGAGAGGAATGAACCCTTGTGTAAGTTTGGCTCTGGATGTGTGTCCCTTTTATTTGTATTTATCAAGTGACTGGGGTTGTTTTTGTTTCATCAACTCTTTTTAAAGACTAATAAACACCTGCAATTTATTTTATAGCATGGACAATTTTGTAAGACCTTTACTACAATAGTTATTGATTCCTCTTGATTTTGAAAACAAAATCTAGATTTGTTACTTACAAAGTATCTACAAAAAAATGTAGCTCTAAAGGCTGTTCCTAGGAAGCCTTTTCCCTGGAGAATAACGATGGGTCTTGAAGTGTCACTGAGAACTCCCTGCTACTTACAGCTCTGGGACAAGCAAAGGTGAAGTGATGATAGACAAAGTCGAAATTGTGCAGTTTTTCCTTGAAACCAAGCTGAGCTATTACTTGTCACTTCTGTTTCCCTGGCAGTCATTGTTGATGGGAGTTTTCCAGAGTTTTCCTTACAGCATGTTGTATGGAGTGTACAAGGTGAGGACTGGGGAGTGGAGCAGAGACAGGTGCCGATAAACTCTGCAGCTAGAGAAGGAAACAAGCTGTAGCTGTCTCTGTTCCATTAAACTCAGCTTCCTTGAATCTTGGCCTCTGCCCGTGCAGCGGTGGCTGCTCTGGAGTCTCTTTACACTCCATGTGATGAGAACAGGGTGTGTGGGGAAATGTGTCGTTGCTTGGAGTAGTGGAGAAGCACTTGCCATTTATTCCTGTATAGCTTTTATCGTAAGAACATAGCTCTTGGCAGCTGCCAGGGTTTTAAATTTCATATTTTTAGAATGTATTTCTGGTGCATTCATGTTGTATTTCCTGCCCTTGTAGGAGCAGGTACTCCCAACCTAACCATTAACATATGATCAGTGACTCTACAGCTGTCAGCCATCACTTTATCACACTTGGACTGAACAGATAAGCCATTAAACATCTTTGGCATTGAAAATTTATCTTAGCAGTTTCAGCAGTTATGTGGTCAGGCTTAGGAAGAAGGTTTTTCTGTTTTTCCCCTTCCTCCTTACTCACTCTAAGTGTAACTTTGCAGTTACTCTTCAGTAAGTGCAGGCTTATCTCGGTTTCTAACATGAGCTCAGCTCCTTTGAAAAGAGGTTGTTCACAAGCTCAAGTTTATTTGGACATGAAAGGAAAGATACCGTTTTTTGTTGTAAGGTTTGGACCCAGAATTAATGACATTTATCTTGACTAGTCCAATGTAATTAATCATGAAAGTTTCAATAAAGGTCAGTGATTCCTTGAAAGGACACTGCAGTAATTGAGATTACCACCTTCGTCAATGATTGACTAGTGAGGGCTTTAGTCTTCAGTAAACAACATACGCACAAGCTCCGCTTTAAAACATTCTTCTTCGACCAGCTTCTGAGGCTGAAAGGAAAAGTTCACGTTTTAGGGGCAATTAAAGAACTTCTTGTAGCCGAGAGCCATCTGTACACACCAACATTAAGCCACATCCAGCAACTGTTGTCCCGGGGAGTGAGGTAGTGGGGGTGGAACAAACAAGGTAATAACCACTGAAACATTCCTGAGGGTTTTCTGGCCTTGGAAGAGGCATTTCTAAGAAAGTAACTGCTAAGTTAACTAACAGGTACAAGTTACAACTTGAGCCGCTGTCTGAGTCAAATGTACTGCTGGTAACTTGTTTCACTCCTGTAGTTCAGCGTTTGGAGTTTTCAAAAGTTGAGGAGCTGCAAATCAGGAACATTAACAATATGTAGCAAAGAAGTTTCTCAACCCCTCAAGCACTATGAGCCAAGTGCACGTATTCCCTTTACTGCATGTTTATTATAGACATTACACAATAAACAGAATGGTTCTCTCTTGAGGAACTGTTTGAGTGAGGAACAGGTAGCAGAAGAGCTGTTCAGTATACTCTGGTCTCCTTGAACAAGAGAAGGTTCTCAGAGAATACACGTGACTAATTCATTTACATCCCTAAACTCCTGCCAGGTCCCCATCTCAATGCCTGTAGATCCAGAACATACAACAAATCACTTACTGTTCCGTATTTAAGTAGTGTAGGCACTCCTGTTAGTTTCAGATTCCTCCTGAATTCATTGTTGGGATCCTTCCAGCTGTTCAGAAAGAATGCATTAAGCACAGCTTGTAGAGGAGCATTTTGAAGTTAAAATAGCTTCAAAATTATTCAAAGGCCTTTGCCTCATACCTTCCCAACCTCCTTCTCAAAACAAGCATGCAGATAGGTCATGTCAGAGATAGTGAAGACCTCAAAAAATGATTGATTCCTTACACAGGACAGCTCAGTCAGTTTTTTCAACAGGTTAACCACCAGTCCACCAACAGAGCAAAGTCATCCCATTTGCCAGCTTTCAAAGGTACTTACTAGGCTCTATCTCCTACTAGACAGTAGATGAAAACTGACTCATCAGGCAGGTTATGAAGTTCCTTCCTCACAATTGGCTCAGCTAGAAAATAATTTTTAGAATCTGTTAGTACTTAATACTTGTGCTACAGAATCACATAGATTTACCTGGACCAGCAACGCTGCTAATTAATGTTTTGCCTGCTTTAGTTAGAGATCTGTATTTCGTTTCACCTGGCTATCCACAAGTTTTTCAGAGTTTATTGCATGCTCGAATGCTGACTGGACTTGTGTTTGAGTAAAGGCAAATTTCTTCTCTAACACAGAAGAAAAACACTAGTTCTGTTCTGTCATGTCCTGGGTGCGGCAGCCCAGCACGGCGCCCATCCTTCTGCAGGGTGACGGTTCCATAACGCAGCTTCATACCTGCTCAGACACGTACAGCCCAGGCAGTTCAGTGCGACGATTTCTGAGAACCGCCTTCACCTGCTGCCGCCGGACACCGTCGGGGAGGGCACCGCTGCGCCTCGACACGTGCAGCATAGGAGAAACTGACCGTAGGACTCGCGTCTATTTGTTTGCTGGGCCGTGTACCAGCCTTCACGAACAGCCCGTGCCGTTCGATGTGGGCAACGAAAAGGGCAGCGCGGCAGCTGCGGGTCACAGCCCGCACAGCCCGTTCAGTTCAGCAGGGGAAACTGCGCCTGGAGCTTGGGACCGGCACTGGGGCTGCTGTGCCCGCCCGGCATGTTCCGGAAAGGCACCCGGGGCCTCTCCGGCTTCCCCAGGACCTACACGGCCCATGCCGCAGGCAGGGTACTCCCCCCACGGGCCTCACCCGTCACGCAGTCGGGACACCAGCTCCTGCCCTCGGCGTCCTTATCGCCGCAGAAGAGCGCGAAGATGGGCCGGCCGTGGTAGCTCTGTGCCGTCCGCACGAACTCGGGGTACCCGCGGACCTGCTTCTCCTCCCAGCCCATGGCGGCAGCAGCGCAGGCTCCGCCCGGCCCGTCCCGGCCCGCGCGGCCGCCGTAGCTTCGCGCGCTCCCGGCGGCCCCTGCGGCGGCGGCGGGACCGGGTTCGAACGGTGCCTGGTGGGTCCCGGCGCGGCCCGGGCCGCCCGTCCTCCCTCCTGCCTCTCTCTCTTGCACAGCGGCCAGGGCCCGCCGGTGCCGGCGCCGGCGCCGGCGCCGGTGCCGCCCAGGACCCCGTGAGGGCGCGGGCCAGGAGCAGCCGCGGGCCCTGGGCGGTTGCAGAGAGGCCGCCCCGATCTCCTCTCCGCGGCACCTCGGGCTGGTTCTCCCTTTGTTACTCACATCAGACCCGGGATTGCATCTGGGAGTCTGAAATAACGGTTTATTGTTCTCGCATTCGCAGCTGTGATCACAAACAAGGGACAATAGCGGGGTTTGCTCTCAAGCCGAAACGATGGGGCCAAGCAAGACAGCGGTGTCTGATGATGCATTTGCATTCACCACCCAGCGCTACAAGAATGACGCTAAGGCTTTACAAACACAGGTACCATTTGCCTTCTGCAGCGATGCTGAATTGGTTTTCTTTGTGATTGTAACAAAAAGATGATTCTGACCCACTTCATGAGACAGCACAGCAGGGAGTGTCATACTAGCTTTCCTCATGCTGTCACACGTAATCTTGACACTGTTCTTTTGTAAGGGTAGAGATCAAAAACTATATCTGTAATTATTCTTAATTGTCTGTCGTGGTTCGGTCCCAGTAGGCAGGAAGCGTGCAGCCACTTGCTCAGTCTCTCCCAGCTGGGATGGGAATGAGAACTGGAAGGCGAACCGTGTTCAAAGTTATGGGTTGTGATAAAGGCAGGTTAACAGGGAAAGCAAATGCTTTGCTGTTTGTGTGCACAAACAAAGCAAAATAAGGAATTCATTCCCTACGTCCCATCAGCAGGCCGGTGTTCAGCCATTTCCACGGCTTCAGCACATATAACAGTGACTTAAGAAGACAAATGCTGTCACCAGCCTCCCCTTTCTCTCTTTTCCCTGCATGTTTTACTGCTGAGCATGATGCCACAGGGTGTGGAATATCCCTTTTGTCGGTTGGGGTCAGCCATCCAGTTGTTTCCTCTCTAGATTCTTTCCTATCCCCAGACTACTCAGTGGTGAGCAGATGAGGAGCAGAAAAGGCCTTGACTTGTGTGAGCACTGCTCATTTCACACAATGAAAACATTGGTGTGCTGTTAGCACTGTGTTCAGCACAAATGAAAACAGTGCCATCATGACAGTTGCATCACCTGTGTATAATGTTCTGTATAACATCAGCGTTTTTTTACACTTTGAACAGCTCCAGTTTAATAGAAGTGTTCCTGCACTTCCGGAGAACTTGGCTATCAGATTTTCTCACCCCCGTCCGATTATAATTGAAAAACTGAAAGCATCCAGTGATCAGAGAAATCTAGTTGGAAGTGAGGACCTCAGCCTGAGAAGCTCTGGGATGTTCTCAGTGGTATCTGAAGAGAGACTGAAATTGGCTGTTCAGCTGGCAAAAAGGGACATCAAACAAAGACGTCTCGGAGAACAAGTAAAACAACAGGTATTTGGAGATGTGGTCAGTAAACCATCGTGGACCCAGAAATCACAACGGCAGAAGACTGAAGTATTTGCAAATCGAGAAAATAAAAATGCCCTGAAGTCTCAGACTCTCTTGACACATCAGCAGAGGCTTGACCAGCCTTCCCAAGGGGAGTCTGCCAGCTCTGACGCGAACATTTATCTCTGCGTAGTTAAGGAGGGAAAGCCAATACCGGCTATTTTGGACTCTCCACCTACCCATGACACAGGACCAGACCCCAAGCCAAATTTAAATAAAAAAGAACATCAAAATAGGCAGGAAGTCCAGCGTCTGCAAAAAGAATTGAGAAGCTATGTCCAGAAAATTGAAGAAATTATTAAAAAAGGTGTAAGACTGAACAGTAATTATGTTATATAAATGGACACTAGTTTGTTGATTTTTTTCTCACATTTTTTGGGTTGGATTAGAACTCGTATTTATGTCTGGATTTTTGAGAACCATCTACTTTTTTGAAAAGTAGATAAAAGAATAGCTAGCCAGCTTAAGCAATTGTTTCTTTTGTAATAACTAGCAGGAGGTTTAACTATTCCTAATTTTGAGTGCATTATCTGCCACTTTGTTGTAAAACTAAGGGGTCACATGATTTTTTAAATAACTGATGAGCTATACTGTATGAGACTGTTTAGTCAAATTCTAAATAGAAACAGGATGCAGAGTTTACAATAACTAACTTGCATTACTGTTAAAGGAAGCCCCACAAATATGTGGTTTGGTTCTGCATGGAAGAGGCTTATTACTAAATTATATCTGTTGTCATGGCTTAATTGGGATTTTCACGGGTTAAATTAAGATATAAAACTTTATATTCTATGCCTTTTAGGGAGAGATAGAGAACTACTAGATCCTGAAAATGAGCAGCGACTTTGCACTAGGAGACAGCAACAAGCTGCACGGTCAGCAAGGATGCTGTATGTGCTCCAGCAACAGGTAGGAACCATCATTATAAAGTGGGATGCATAGTAGTTTAGTTTGTTGTGATGAATTTGTCAGAAACTAACTGAAACAAGAAAAACTGACTGAAACAAGAGAAATTCAATCAGGTTATCTCTGAACTTCCATGGCATTCTAGTTTAGATCTGAATGGTGTGACTAATTTCCCCCATGGCTGGATGGAGAGGTGAGCATGACTGTTGGAAAATCTGGGCTTTCACTCAGATGCTACAGTGAAGATCTATTGTTCATTTATAGACATAGAACTAATTCTGACTGACTTGCTTCTCTCTGTCTCCTTTCTTGATAAACAGGTAAAAGAAATTCAGGATGATTTAGAGAAATTGAGTCCTCATACAATCAAACATACTAAAAAGGTAAGATGTAATTATCCTTCAGGCTGTAAGTGACTTATTGACAGACTTTTCTGGATAATTGAGTTTGACTGTCTAGGGTGCAGCTGAGCCCTCTCCAGAAAGGAGATTTCCTTTGTATCTTACATGTTTCGTCTCATTCTCAGAGGACTATGGCTCACTTGGCCTGATAGTGCCTTTGCTGCTTCCTTCTTCTCCTCAGCGCTTATCTGCAGTAAATGAGAGGAAGGTGGTTGGTCTTCTGCGTTTATGTGGCTGCTAATTCCTTCTTCATTCCAATTCCTTTTTTCAATAACAATGTGTTCTACTTGACTGCTTTTTTAAACTTCTGGTTGATGACACTCAGTCTTACCAGCCTTCTTTCTGATTTTCTTCTCTGCCCAGCACCTATCAGAGGGACAGCTGAGAGAACGCCTACAATCTGGCCAATGTTGCCGTGTTGTTCTCTTGTGCTTTTTCGATCACCTGCATTTTCTCCTGTAACAAAACACAGAGGATTGAGAATATTCTTGTTTGTGCAATTGTTGCACACTAGGCTCCAGCCAACTATAGATGATTGCAGTTCTGTGTTGGCAGAGGTAGTAGAAACATCAGAACCTGTTATACCCAGGCTGTTTTACCTGAAGCCAGCATGACTTTGATAGGAGTACTCTTGTGAGGAATCTTGAGTAAATTACTTCAATGCCTGTTTTGTTTTGTCTCACAAATGGCTTAATATCAATCAAAGTTATTCCAAGCCTGAGTGCTTCTGCATGAAATTTCGGCAACAATTTTTCCAATAGTATAAGTATCCATAGAAACTATAGTTATTAAAGCATTTATTTATTTTTCATTTTTCCAGTCTCGAGCGGTATCCAGGTTGGCAGCAGCACACAGAGGAGCTGTACGAACCTTGCAGGCATTTGCCAATCAGTTTACAGATCAAACAGATGAGCAGATTCCTGCCCACTACAAGGAACTGGGCAGTCTCATTCGACAACTGTCTCTCTGCTCTGCCAAACTAGAAGGGGATTCTTCCATTTCTGAAGTTATCATAGATATTTTGCTGCAAGTCGAGGTAGGAAAAAACCATTTGTTTTTGCTAAGGCAGGAAAGCTGTAGTGAAATATGAGATTGTGTTCATGAAATGGCAGAATATATTACTGGTTTTGGTTTTATTTTTTAAAGGACATATTTTCTAATGTAAAAATGTACTTCTAATTTTCCTAAGTAATGGTGGTCTGAAAGAGAGGTGCATCGTAAACGCAGAAGCTACCTGCTGCTGATGCTGTTCCTATCTTTCTTGGCTATCCTGGTAGAATGAGGACTGGTAGTAATAGTGGTAACAAAGCATCAGTTTCTAATTCATTTGTCATTTTCAGGACCAAGAGAATTCATAGGTGTGCATTACGTGTTTATTACTCTAAATGCGTGCTTTAGTCATCAGCATCAGTGATGAGCACCCGAGCATCTCATATGGTGGTGGGTGCAGAATTGTCCAGGCAGCAGATAAAGTTGTGGGTACAAGAGTTACTTGGCTCTGTGCCCTTCAAATATCTTTTTTTGTGATATCTGATTGCTTATACATGTCATTGCTGTCATAGAAAAGTTCTGATTCATGTTGCCTGCTGCATAAATAAAAAAAAGCAATACTAGAGCCATAACATACTTTCCTTAAAATACTGTTAAAACTGTAAGAGTTGTGTTTTTAATTTTACTATTATGAACTGCTTATGAGAACAGTAACAGTGCTAACTGCCTGGGAATGGGAAAGGAGGTAGTTGTTTAAGTTTGGACATAGCATTGGAAGAAGTGTCTGTTACCATACTCATGTGACTGTGGGGGTTTTTTTTTGGTCTGTAGCCCTTGTGTTCAATTCTTTTTGAACATTCTGTAAGCAAATGGTTTCCTGGAGTCAGTTGTAAATACAAAAATGTAAGCCTTTTCAGTAAGATTTAAGTTAATAATATGAAAAAGCTTCTACATGAACAAGCTATCAGGAATAATCACCATCAGAAAAAAAACCAAAACAAAACCAGACCAAGAAAGCTCCAACTGCTTAGAATGTCTTGAATTTGCTTTTCATTACATCTGATTACATCTTAATTACTGAGACAGTAATTAAAACTCTAAATATTTGGTGCAGGATCTGAATTCACTGCTGGAAAACAAGCAAACACCAAAAATAGTGAAGAAATGTATTTCAGTTTCTCAGGCCAAATCTCCAAGGAACACTGAGACATTTCCAGCCAGAAAGCACCTTCTATCTCCAAAAGGAGAAAACAAAACTCTCACCTTAAGGAGGCAGCATGGACAAGAGTCTAAAAAACCTCCATGTGCCAGGAGTCTCTTGACTGGTTTGTATTTTGAATTACTAAATACATTTTTATCACTTAACTTGCCATCTGCAGTTCAATTTTTTAGTATGGTATTGTTGGTCAGAAGTTAGCAAATGAGTCTAGCAAAAACCAGGCTGTGGTTGTTTAACTGTTCACAGTGAAAAGTTATTTTGTAGCTTTGGCTCAGAATTCCCTTGGTTGGTACAATTTCTCTACTTCTGGGAGCAGTGGCTGTTTTATCCTGGACGGTTCATTACTTTTAATGTCTTTTGCACAACAGTCTCACTTTTGTACCTAGAGACACATTAACTGATGGTTAAGCTGAAGACTTATCTTGCAATGCAACTGTTCGGAGTTGGCTTTCTGTATTGTTCTTTTGCTTTGGATATGAAAGGAAAGAAAAAAGAAACTTTATTCTTTCTCAAGGTGTTGTGAGATAAATTTACCTGAAGTATTTTGGCACCTCATGAAAGCCACTGCAAGTTCTTACATTATTATGTAATCTATATTAACTGTTTTTCTTCTTTGTGGTGACTTTCTCATACCTTAGGCTGGTTTGTACTAGAATAGTAAGTATTCCCTACTACCCCCAGGCAGCAAGAATTCCATATGCCAAATTCATCTTTGGCAGTCCAGGGAGACAGTATATAAACATCTAATGGTTTCCATGTGTCTTGCTGCCTGAAAGAGGATGTTTTGTTCTCACTGCCTAGACCTCATATAGCAATTGCTCCCAAAAGGCTTTCCCATGACTTGCATATATATGTATATTTTCAAATATCTCTATACATATAAATACGAATATGCACACAAATCCCAAACCTTCCTGTTCATCAAAACAATGTAAGAAAGACAATTTCTTTAATACTTGTCAGGAAATACAAGGCTAGAATTTTTCTTTTTGTCTTTGATTTTTTTTAAATTATGGTAGAGCTTAAAAGTTCATGATTAGGTATACCTAGCATAACAGAGGTGTCAAATGTAGAAAAAAAGACAATTCTTGCCCCTTTCAACTTACAGTTAAAAGTTGACGTGTTATTTTTAATATAGATAAATACTGACATGTTGCAAATATTTCAGCAGTTCAGCAGGCAAACAGTTGTGCTCATATATTACACAATAAATACCAGGAAGAAAGTGGCCCACCTACTCCAGAGAGGAATGCCGCTTTGCAAGGAAGCACAGACGTACTGGTGAGAGCTAGAGCTGTAAAAAAAGAGTCTGTCCTGGAAAGTGGTGCTTCGAAGAAGAAAGATGTGTTATTGCCTGCAAAACCACAGGTATGGAAGCGATAAATCATTTATGCTGTCTTCTACTTGTGCTCTGGGATTTGTTGTATAATATAAGACACTGTCGAAGCTTCGCACTTCCTCACAATATTGCTATTCTGAGCTAGGAGACATAGGGGGATAAACTATGTCATTTGCCTGTTATTCCTAGCTGTTATGACTATTTTAGCAAATGTTTTTTGAAAACAGTGTTTACTGTTCCTTGGCAATACACTCCACAACTAGAAACAATAACAGAATTGGTAAGGAAAATGCTCACTGAAACTAGTTTCATGTTTGAAATTAACATTTTTTTTTCAGTTTGAAATTAAAGCTGAAGTATTTTCCTCCTATGGTCATACTCTGTCACAAAAAATGAACTCAGCAGTAATGTGCTAATGTTAGTAGGAGAATATAAGTTACTCAGGCTTACTTAATGGATAACAGAAATGAGAAAACTTCACTATACAAGTTCTGGTTTCTGCTAAATCCTTGCAACCAGAAAGAAGCTCCATAGTGCAAATAAAACAATTCTTAAAAGACTAGGGCTATATTTTGCTAATAAGTGTATTTTTCTGTTATTCCTTCCTCAGAGTATCACTTTTAACTAGGAAAATCAAGTCTGACACAGTAACATAGATGTATGCTTATGTAACTTTTACTGCTTCCCTGTGGATCAGTGAGGGTTGTGGGCAGGAAGGTTAAGCATTTCAATAATTCATATTGAGGGGATGAGTCTAAGTGACCTTGTAACAAATATAAATGTGGGAATATTATAGTTTTGTGGCTGAATACAATGTTACCTTGGAAACCTTCTATTTGGATTTATTAATAGTTAACATAGAGTCTAATTCTGAAAAATCAAAAATAAGTTTTTTCCCCATGAAGAGCAATACTGGAAAAGTTGGAACTGTTCGCAGAAATAATAGTTGCAGGATTAAGCATATGTTCTGTTCAGGTGCAGCTATACTTCCCTTTAAAGCACTTGTAAAACCTTCATATACATCAACTGCAGCAAAGCCAGCAGGCATGATTTCAAGATAAAGTCTGAAGCAGAATGCAAAATACTTTAAAAATTCAACAATTGGAGTATGTGTTTTTAATGTGATCGTGTTAATTTTAAGGGAATGCTGAAATCTTTAAAGTCAAGATGGGCACACCCTCCAGGAAAGCATGCCCGATTTCGAGAGCCAACTATAGCTTTCCAACTAAAAGAGAACAAACGACCTATTAAGGAGAGCAAAATGCCCTGCGTGCCTTCAAAGCCTCCACCTCGGTCTGTTTCACCTAAGCGGTATGTTTGCAGTCCCCTGGCACCCACCTTTGCCCTGCTTCCCAGTGGAAATGCTTCTGGATCTGCGCTAATGACTAGGATAGAGTTGGCCTGGCTTCAGTCCAGTGCACAGCACAGCTTGCTGTCACATAGCTGCTCTCCTTTTCCCCTTGGCCCAGAGCAGCCCCATTCCCTAAAGCCTGGGAAGAGCCAGGGCTATAGTCTTTTGCCTGAGTTGCTGCTTGGGAGTCAAGGCTGAACTGGCATTTGAAGCAGGAGATCCTGGTGCTGGATCTGTACTAGGCAGTGTGCATGGTAAGATGAGGAGCTCATTTCTCTGGACAGTATTTGTGGATAGCCATGTAATTTCTGTTTGCCAACAGCAGAAACATGATTCAAGATCCCTCATTCTCAACAGAATTTTCTGGCTTATATGGTCTTAAAGTCTATTAATTTTCTCTCTAAAGTTTCTTGTAACTCTTCCAAACTGATACTGGAAATCACACTGTTTCATTCTTCAGTTGTTAGAATGTACATTTTGTAACTCTCTGTGTTACTGTGCTATTTTTGAAGATTAGCAAGGCTTGAAGCAAAAAGTTCAAGAGGAGTGAAGGTTCTAACTGACCTTTTCAGAGAAGAAATGGAAAAAATAGAAAAGTTAAGGTAATGACTTGCTTTGAAAAATCTCATAAGGGGTGTCAGATCTGATATGAGCTTCTCCCCACTCCCAACAATCCCCCTAAAAATATATTTATGTAGTTCGATGTTTTAAATTATTGTTGTCATACCAGGTTTCAGAATGGCATTGTCATTTGTTCTTCTTTGTGCAGGTCACAAACTGTTTCTCCAGCCCAGTGTGCAGATAAAGCTGGGAAGGAGGTACGGGAGCGGTCAGAACCTCCGTTAGACAGGACACAGGTAGTACGGGCAAGCTCATGCCGCTGGGTGAATGATGCCATGAGAGCTGTTGAACATTTATAAAGGGGCAACAAACAGTTTCTTTTCAACTTAATGCAAGTTACTTTTGTTTTATTTGGGTTTTTTTTCTTTCTTTCTTGTATTGCGTTTGTGTCTTTTTGTTTTCTGTGGCATTTGTTTTTGGGGTTTGTTTTTTTAAGTAGCAGGTTGCAACAAATGCAGATATGCTGAGTGAAAAGCTATTGGATGATCTTTTGGAAGATACTGCTCAGCAACTGTGGAGCATGGATCAGCATGAGAGACTCCAGACTGAGGCCCTGCCTGTGGCTGGCACTCATAGCCTGGAGTCAATGTTGCAAAGAATGGAAGAAATTGAAGTAAGATTTTCTGTCTCGATCGGTCTCATTAGTGTCAGTTTCTTATTTACTGTCTATAAATTATAATATCTTTAAGTATCTACATTCTTAAATTAAACAAGGTCTGACTGGATCAGTGTCTGAGATCAAAGACCTGGATGGAGTTTGTGCTTCTAGAAAACACAGTGTAAGAACAGAAGCAGAGTGCTTGATGAATCTGTTGCTGTAAAGTTGGCAGACCTGGGTTTGCATCCCATCTCAAGACTCTGTGGCTTAAATCATTGTATGTGAATGGGAGAATCAGTATGGTGATTATGTTGATTGTCTAGCATATTGAAAAGTATTTGAATATTAATTTGAATTTTTCCCTTTTGTGTGCTATAGAATCTCAGTATTCTAGTAGCATGACCATCTTGAGGAAACATGCTCTGGCAATCCAAAGTATTTCACGGGGCAACATGGAGAAGTCAGACAAATAAATGGTTATCTGTGCCTTTATTCATCTTTCTATATAAATATTCATATGGTTATTGTTTACTTGACTTGAGCTTTCTCATATATTGCTTTCTTAAAATGTTTTCTTCGATCAGTTTTTTCATAGTTTCTGGTTGGAGTTCCATTTTGACCTTCCTGTTCTCTGAAATTTATTGTGACTTAGAACTACTCAGTTTAGTGCCATTTACTTCTAGAGATCTGTTTATCAGTTGGAAGTGTGAAGCTGACATCCTGCAGTGTCCTTGTCCCTGAGGCACTGGAGCACCCGTTTGGGTTCACTATTGGTGAGGCAGGAGCAGCTTGAGGGCCCTTCAGTTGTTTGGCAAAGGGCTGTTGGTCTGAAATGGGGAGAGTTCCCATGGGACTGGCAATTAGTTTTGTATTCGAGTATGGCATTTTGAACAAGATAAATGTCTGTGTTTTCAATCCCCCACCCTTTTCTGTGTTGTGTTACCAGCCAAAATAAGCCTGCTTTGCCCAAGGAGGATCATGTCTTGCTTTGCTGTTAGTGATAATCAGTACAGCTGAGCTGCCAGCTACATGGTTGACTGACTGATGTTGCATGTTCCACCGCAGATGTACCAGGAGGCTGTCCGCAGGAGAGTCACCCAGATTGTCTACAGTGACTCCCAGTTTTGGGCCCAGGAAGACAAAATGGGTAATTGTCTTGTTTAATACAACTCGATTTCTGTATAATCTGTAGGTTTAAATTCAGGTGTTTTGAAATCAAGGTCATTGGATTATTTATGTGTGATCAAATAGCACCACTCGGACACATTTTTTACCATAGGTGCTTCTTTCAGGGGACAGTTTCTAAGATGTAGTTCTCAAATCAATACTTTATTGACATTCCTTTTCTTTATCCTATGGTTTGATTGAGTAGCACAGTGAAGCTACATTGATTTTCCATTGGATCACATACAACTTTACTGAAACTGTGTTGTTTAACACAAGTTGGAAAATCTCACAGTAAGACTGGTGAAGATTTACCCCAAATCTTTATGGATTCTTTTTCCACGTCTTGGATTTACCGCTGAGTTTAATAGACTGTGCTATTTTTACAGTGGTATTTTCTGTCTCTCTGCTAGAAGTACCCAATGGCAGCACAAATGATTTATACTAAAGGTAGCATTTCTAAAATGCTCAGCTTTAATACACTGAGCTGAATTTATGTTTTTCTCACTTTGAATACTTTACTTACCTGAAGGACTTCCCCTTAAAAGAAACAAAAGTCTTTGTGAGGACTTAACCTGCAGTAGATGTAGTTTTTCTCTTTCAAAAAACCAATTTAAAATAGTACTTTCTTCTTTCTAGAACAACAAATGGCATCAACAGCTAAAAAACTTACATCTCCTCATCCGATTCAGATAACCAAATTAATCGGACACACAGAGCCGGAAACAGACATTTTATTTGAAAAACCTTTTGACAGCACGTAAGTGGAATATTTGGCCCTACACTAAACTGTGGTGCATAAGATCTATGTGACTTCTTATAATGTTTTCATTACACTGACTCTTCAAAAAGAGACTTAAAAATTTAGTTCTGTCTTGATTGTGATTTTATATTTCCAGTTATATTGATGAAAACAAAGAAGCGGAGGAGAAATTCCAGACTGGAAATGGCATTTTGCAGCCCTTGCCTCTGAATTCTCTACAGAAAGCGTATTCTGTGTCTCTCTCTGTGCCAAACGATGTGCTCCAGAGCATCCTGGATTATAACAGCAGATACAAGCATCATTTAAAGCTTATTTCCCATGAGGTGGTGGGCAGTTTCGATCCATGGCAGATTGCTGAGAGGTATATGAACTATCTTTGTGGTTTGGAAGTGAATGACAGAATTTGAAATCTGACTTTCTGAACCTTTTCCTTCTCTTTTTTTGCCCTCCCTCTCCCTTAGTCTTGCAGAGCAACTGACAGAAGAAGCCCTGTGTGACGTGGCAGCAGAGCTGCAGGATGTTTGTGAGGACTATGCAGAAGCTGTGTTCACGTCGGAGTTTTTGCAGCCAGTGCAGTGAATTCTTTCCCACCTGCCCCATCAACATCAGCCTCAGCCTGACAGTCTGTGAGATTTTCTGCACCGGATCTCCATCAAGGATTCATCTCAGGTTTTTATAAAACCAATATTTTCCTTTTCAGAAGGGACTTCCTCACTTTTCCTTTTATTGTCTAATCACCTTAGCACATGCTCCACTGGGGCGAGTTCTTTTGGGGATGTGGCAATCCAGTGAAGGATTCTCATGGCACAGCACAAATAGAGGCAAACACTTGTCACTGGCTGTAGTTGCAGGTTTGCTTGGGCTCTTGCTGTCGGCTTCAGAATGGAGTTCCTGATCATCTCTAGTACATCATGCACAGGCCAAACGAGACCTTTCAATAGAAGCACATGATAGAGATCTTACTTTCTTATTCTTAAACTAGTCCAAAATGTTACATTTTTATCAGCATTTAGTGATTCAACCCCACATTCCTTTCTCTTAAGAATCCCATTGAAATCAAGAACAACAAAATAAATGAGCAATTGGCATTTCTGCAACATTAAATTAACTTGTTTCAAGTAATCAAGGTACTAGTTTGGGTTATGTCTGGAGTCAGAGCAATGAGTAATAATTACTTACGTAGTACACTAGGGAAATGCAAATTCAACCCTTGAGGTAACCCAAAGAACAATATGGCAGTCTGTTTCCTTTGTCAATTTTTTTTCTCCAATATTGTTCAACCTCTAACACATTCATTTTTAACCTTCTATGATTATTTTTATTTCCTCTAATTAGAACATATATTTTAAAAATAAATTTGTTTCTATTGAAGCCTGGTTTACTATTTCAATTGTCTTCAACTTTACATCAAATGTAATGATGTAAATGTTACTGCTGAAGTGGGACTGCTGATATGTGATTTCTGTAATTTAAAACAGTTAATTTCTAAAATTATAAGTCAAAAATATTAAAGCAATAGTGTCTCTGTGTGTATATGCATGTGAAAGTATTTTGAAGATGTTTTATTTTTTAACAAACAACACTTGTTTGTTATTACCGAATACAGTTTTAATTTAAGATAGCTTCCCTCTGAATCCATTTGGAATAGCACAGGATATTCTATGATTCTGTATCTCCATGGTCTTTCTCTAGGATTGCTTTCTTTGGTGGCTTAGTGACACTGCAGCACCTTTGGGAAAGCAATCCTTGTCAAATCTTTTAAACAGGACTTGTGTCCAAGAGCAGAGGCAATGTGGCTTGAGGGCAAACCTTACAGCATGTAGTAGCACTGTCACCCATAGCTGGAGGAAGGTGAACCGTAGTTGACTTGCACCTGGCTCTGGAGGTGGGAACTGCTGGGAGTTCTGGCTATCAATTCCACTTAAGGCTCAAGCAAAACTACTTAACTCAGCATGTTCTCAGGGGTATTTGCTGTGGCTCTTGAATGAACTGGTAAGCAATAACCCTAGCAAATCATGTAATTATCTTTATACCTACCAAATTGATGTTGGCACAGAGAGCCTGTAAGTTGCTTTAGGACTTGGTTGCATTATGTTTGCTTGGTTCTTTAATTGTAGGATTTTTGAGGCAAAACTTTTGTTCACTGCCCTTTATTTAGTGGTGTTCTGACACACTGTAGTAACATAGAATCCCTCCTAAGCTCCCTGCCAGCCTCCTCCCATCGTTTCTACAAGAAGGAGTGTGACTTAAGACGTTCCTTAAGGTGAATTTCTCCCGGTTATTGGGGGTTCTGGAGCAGTTGGCTTCTCTGCTTTTAGAGATATGCTGCTAGTGAGGCTCTTGAAGAGGGACGAACCCTGTAAGTTCCCTAATTCAGCTTTCAGCAGACTCTAAGCCACTTGCCTATGGCTGACTTAAAAGGCAGCTTTGCAGTTGTTCAGCCACTGCATTGACACGGGCCTTGGCAACACCCGGAGGAATGTTGCTGTTAAAATCCAGAGCAGCCACTCGCAGGAGCAGCTTGCAGGGACAGTGCCGCAGCAGCAGCCGATCCGTGCGCGGCCCAGCACCATGGGCCGGGGTAGGGGCAGCGCTACTCGGCCCCTGGACAGCTGAGGGCGGGAGCCGGGCACGGTGCGGGTCTCAGCCCCTTCCTGCTCTGCCCGCCCGCAGCTCCGAGGGGCGCCAAGACGGCGAGGGAGCCGCGACCCCTCCCCGAGGGGCGTGTCGAGAGGTCTGCGGGCGAGGCGAGCTCCAGGCGGAGGGTCCTTGCCGGCGGCGGCGGGGTGAGATCCGCCGCCGAGCCCTTCTCTGGGGCAGGGTGGTGCTCGCACCTCGCGGCCCCTCTCTCTAGGCCGTTTATGCGCAGCCACATCCCCGTGCTGGCCTGGCCCGCCCCGGCGCCCGCTCTCCGCGGAGCCGCTCACTGCGCCTTTAGCGACGGCGGCTGCGCCTTTAGCGGCGGGCGGGCGGCACCGGGCGGCGGCGGCGTCTCCCGGCCGCGTCTCCCGGCCTCGTCTCTCGGCGCCGCAGGCAAGGGGGCGGCGCGGGGCCTCTGCTGAAAGCCGATGGGGCGCCGGAGAGCAGGGTGCCGGAGCGCCCAGCGGGCGAGTACCTTACACGGCTGAGGACGGCTTGGCTGCGAGCGGGCAGCCCTGAAATGGCGAAAGCTCCGCTCCCAGGTAAGTGCTGAGCCCGCGCGGCGCAATGGAGCAGTCCCGAGGGGAGAGCGAAGCCCCCGGGGTGGGATGGGGCGGCCCCGAGGGGAACGCGGGGCCCCGGGGGCGCGGCGGGGATGAGGCTCCGGCGCGTTCCCCGCCCACCCGCGGCTCTGTGGCAGCCCCGTCTCCGCGTCCTTCGCCGTCGGCCCCGCGGAGCGCTGAACGCAAACTCGTGTGAACCGTTGGTTCATTTGTCCTCGTCGTGGTTATCGAGCACGGCCCGCTCTGCCTTCGGCGCCTGCATCTGCCGGTGCCGTGGTCGCGCCACGGCCGTGCGGGTCTGCGGGGGCATCGCGGGCGCCCGCCCCGGTCGCCGCTGCCCGGCCCTCTCCCCGTGCTCCGCCGCTGCTGGTCCGGGAAGGCTCTCTCCCAGCTCCCAGGGAATTCCTTGGCTGCCGCCTGGTCGGGCCTGTGCTCCCTGTCACCTGCTCGGGAGGAGCAGACCGAGAGGCAGCAGCCGTGGTCGGAGAACAATACAGGTGTGCTGTTGGGTGGAATTTGCCGAAAGCCTGCGCTGCGCCTTGCCCATTCACGTGCTGTAACTCGTACTTCCTCCGGGGCCTCAATGTGGAGGTGGGTTGGCTGGGGCTGAGACCAGGGCTTGAGGATGCTCAGCAGCAGCAGCACCCTGATGTCCTGTGCTCGGTGGCAAGTGCAGCCTGAACGAGGTAGCGTATGTTCTGTGTGTGTGAAGGCCAGAACAGATGAGAGTGCAGTTGCTGATGCAGAAGTGGTTTTTTTCTAGGTTGCACACAGAACCCATTGCTGTTGCAGGTGAAGGCCTCACTGCTATGACTGAATGGTCAGTATGTGACACTCGCCTGGTGTTTGGTGCCAGGTCTGGACACAACTTTACAGCAGCATGGCAATATTAGAGCTATATCCAGAAGGTGGTTTTTTTTCAGCACTGTTTATTTCTTTTATTCCCACAAAATAAGCATGGATTGGTGGCAGCCCAGAGATGTAACACTCGAGAACATGACAGCATCAATAATTTCAGAGGATGCAAATATGGGATTGAACTAAATGTTTCTTTTCCACCTTTGGAAGATGAAGAAGTAATCAAGTGGGGGAAAAGTCTCATGTTTTTTTTTCTTTGGCATTAGTTTGCAGTCCTTTTAAGTTTGATGGGAAAATAAGGGGGCGTTGCTTTTGCTTTCTGTGATACATGAGTAATACAGCTTGCATGTTCAAACACAATTTTGCACAGGAATTTTAAAGCATGGTACTTGTCTTGGATGTGATTTCACTGATAAAGTATGTATTTTGATACGAGCTTTGTGATGTCACTACTTATTGCAAAGAAAAGTGAGAGTAGACCATTCACGGAGGAGGTCTGGAAGAAACTATCTGGTCTAGGCATAGGGAAAATGCGCTCTTTTATAAATACAGCCTATGGAGTTTATCAATGTGAGCCACAATATGCGCAAATATAAAAAAGTTGCGTCCGTTTTGCTTGTTTGTATCCTACTCTGCAGCCCCTGCCAGTGCTGCAGCCTTACCTCAAATAGAAAGGAAGACCAAAATTGTAGTGAAAATGTGCTGTTTGCTCACTGTTGAATGACAGGTATGCTTGTAAAGGGCTTTTAGACATGGTCCACACTTGACTCGTTTGAGTAGCCAGATCTCACCTAGTGAACTCCAGACCTTAAGCACTTGAAGTAGTCCCTGTGCAGAAATACTTGGGCATGTGCAAGAGTGTCAGTTGTAAAACTACATACAGACATTTGCAGATCACCACCTGACATTCCCTGTGAGATCCCTGTGGGATCTGCTCTTCATCTCCGTCTTCATTTTTAACAGAGCGCAGTGACTCAAAAATGCCAGATCCTCCTCACAAAGCCAGAATCTCTGCACTATGAAAGTAGACTTTCAGATGTGTTGCAGGCAGCCCACCTACAGTCATTGCAGGAAAAGGTTAGAGAATATTCATATCTTCTGTGGTTTTGGGGAGTCGGTTTGGAGGAGGTGATGACACTGCTGAGAGGGAGGGAGGGCGAAGTTAATTTCTGCTGTGAGGAAGCTGGCATCTGAAGCATCAAGAAACAGCTCTGGGAGATGTACCATGTTTACAGGAGGGTTTGATCTAGGATTTGAAGTCTGAACAGCCATGTTAAACCTCTTTTCTCTCTTTCTCCACCTCATAAGTAATCCTGTAAAGTGCAAGACTGCAATTGCCACTGGTACCTTAAAATAGGGGCTTAAAGGCCTGCATGGCTTAGTTTCTTGATTTGTTTCCTGTACTCAATATTCAAATACATGCCCGTCCTTACCATCTGCTGCAGAACAGCCAGTGGAGGGATATACAGAGTAGACAACCAGGGATTTCTCACTGTGAAATTGCTGTGAGATGAAAGATACTGAATGAGGGAGAGAGGAGTTGGTTATATTGGGCGCTTCTGACCACAGTGGCATCTGGACTGCTCCATCAGTTCGGTCTTTCACTTCTTGACAAGAGAACCTGCAATTTGTGTGGACTTTTTTCTGTCTGTAACTATGTCTGGCTTTGTCAGCTGTGCATTTTGACAAGGGAACTTGACATCTTGCCTTGATCTTCCTCTTTTTTCTTCCCCATCTCCTTTGGCCTTTTACGTTCTCTCCACCCTCCTTCTTGCCTCCCACTGTTATTTTTCTACCTCTCCCCCTTTAGCCTCACCGTTTTGTAGGCCTCCCACTCCGTGCCCCCCCTCAGCCCCTTCCACTTGCAGTGTGTTTCATTTCAGCTTCAGCTGATTTCATTTCAGTTCCAGTCTCTGCTGCAGATGCATTCTTTGATTTTGGATGAGTTCTGTGTGGCTCTGCTATCAATGATGGCATATATGGTCCATCTTTTTTGGTGGTCAGTGTGCAGGCAAGGACTTCCTCTGATCAGCATCTCCCTCTGTCTTGTATGAGCTCTTGAGTCTTAGGAGTGCCTCCAGTAGTTAAATTCACATCCTTGTAATGTACATCTTCAGTTTTACGTTTTCCAAAAAAGAAATAAAACATAACTAAAAATAATAGTGGGTGAACTTGGCCTCCAGTAAGTCTTAACTGCATAGTCACTAGGTAACACTGTGTAGGTAGCTCAGTTAAATCACTTCATGGCTAGGCAAGAAGCATCTGAAACCAGCAAAACAGAAAGAAGTATTATTATGCAACAGCAGTCAGTAGCAATAGCAAAGGTCATTCCTTCTACCCAGCATCTCTATCCAAATGGAAAAATGTCTTGTACTTTTTAATTTTATTAGGAAAACTGTCTCTGCGTTCAAAATGGTACACTTCTAAAACAAGTTTTGACAAGTGGAAATGTTTTAATCTGTGCAACAGTCTATTTTATATTATTTTTTAAATTAAGATTAATTCAGTCCTCGGTATTTGACTGTGGAAAAGACTGAGTTTCCAGTAGCTGTGAGAACACTGTGTGCCGTTTCATCTCTACCGAGGTGTGGTGATAGTATTCAGGAGTGCTATTTTTATGATTGCCTGATTGCCTGTCTTCTGGCATGTGCTTATGTCTAGGCTTGATTGGAAATTGGAAAATGTTTGTTACCAAGCAAAAGATGTAGAAAAAGGCTGGGTCTGCTGCAAAGCTTGAAATCTGTGATGATATGACAGTGAAATGAATGATACTGAATTAATTATATGGTAAAGCCCAGTGCTGTAATTGCATCCAATGAAAACTGCTGCTCTTATCCCAAGCTGCTTGAACGCATCTTCCTGGCAAGTCTGGTGTGAGCACACCTGAGCTGGGATGGCTTCTGGAACCAGCCTGTGATGCTGCCAGTTCACAAGGGGCTGGTATGACTGGTATTTGGGTCATCCTGCTTACTTTCTTTCTGTCCGGCTTGCCTGACAAGGTAGCCAGTGATACGTGCGTTGGTAAGAAGAGGGAGACGCTGGAGTGACTCTTAAACTGATGCTTCTGGGCTGAGCCTACTGTGCTGCTACTCTGCCCTCACAAGTATGTTTCTGGAATGAAGTCACTACTCTTTCATTCCCAAAGTGTATGTGCTGGTCCTGCTCATGAAGTGCTTTTTTAAACAGTGATGTGATGACTCCAGTAATGGTTTTTTCTCTCAGTTGCAGTAAGTGTTTTTAAAAGCTATTTCAAAATGAGGAGAAAGCAGAACCAGTGAAGAAAGGTAACATGTCTGTGGTTTCACAGCCGGGCTAGGCTTGCTTCCTGCTGCATTTGAAAATTAATTTTCTGCTCATTAGATCCAGTAGCAGATTCAATCCCTGTGTCTTGGTAAAGTGTGCTTCCGCTAGAGGACATAATTTCCACAGGAAAATGTTCCTTCCTTTTACCAGAAGATATTCGTGTGCTCTCCACATGTTTCACCTCCAGGTGTAAGGCACCTAAGGACCTGGGGCATGTAGTGTATGATGTTGCTTTGTGCTGTCAGAATTGATGCCAGTTACTGGAGTGGAAATGGAAAACAGATGCCTTTTCTTTCTCCTGACTTGGTATGCATATTAAATACTATCTTTGCTTAACAAGTAATATTGAAGCAGCATTTTTGGTACTGGTAGCAGAACATGTGCTTACTATTGAGCGACAATGGTGAGCTGTTCTATCTTAGGATGCTTGGGACTTTTAGGATGAGTGTGTTTTGGACACCAGGCCTCGCAAAGGATAGAGGAAGGTGATTAAAGTTGGGAATCAATAGCATTAAGCTGTTCAGTTTTCAGAGGAAAACCTTCGTTTCTTAAAGAGTTTTTCAGAGCCTCTTCAGCCTTACTTCACTTCTTACCTGTTTTTCTGTTTCCATTTCCTTAGTCCTGAGAATGTTGGTTACAGACCAGTAGGGTCACTTTAATGCCTCTTGTGTTTTTCTTTGATTCTAAAAGAGAAAAAAAAAAAGTCTCATATCACATGGAATGAAGTGTGCTCATGCACTGCTTAATTGTCATATCACTGCCAGTTTGTAAAAAAAAAAGAGACACCTTTGGAAAGAACTCAGGTTTGTGCCTCCTAACCAGAGGAAGCTAGAGCTGTTTCTTCTCTTACAGATACTTTTCAACTGCTGTTGATTTCTTATGGAAATGTGGTAAAATGAGCTCTGCTGGTGTTTGTGGGTGAAAGTGGAATTGGCATTTTTCATGACTGTTCTGCTCCTTAGGTCTATTTGTGGAACATATCAGAGATTGCATCATTTTAGTGGGTTGTTTCTTCTCTGGGTGGACAGCATTAGAAGCTGCTGATATGTGAGTGGGAACTGTTTCTTCTGCTGTTTGCTGGAATTATGTATGCTCACTAAACACCAAGGATGAAATTTGCCTCACATCTGAATTAGGATGATGTGTACAGAGGTGCAGTCTGACTTGCCTTCAACCAAAGTGCGAGTGTTGCATAATAGAACATGGAACTATTTCTGTAGCAATTTTTAGTCAAATAAGATCCTGGCTATTTTGCTGCTTATCACAAGAGGTTGCAGCTGATTGTATCTGTGGTTCTTCCCCTTATGGAAGCTGTTGTGCAGGATATAGGTTTCAGCTGTGATCCTTACTTATACGTAGTAGGCGTAAGGAAATCAATATCTAACAAGGGTAAATTGGCTAATGAGCATATTTATTATATTGTAAATCTAAAAATCTTATTTTAACTGATTCTTTTTCAGAAACATTTGAAAGTAACTTTGTTTTTAATTAGCCATTTATACAGTGACCACTACTGTGAGGTTGGGGTATATTGTGAAGTATAGCGAATCGCAAACCCATATCTAGTGTATTGATGATGTGCGTGTGTATATATATATATATATATATAATGGAATAGTATACACGTGGGAATATTGTTTTCTGTGGGTCTTACAAGAGTTGTTTTCAGGTGGATATGATAGCATCAGCCACAGAAAAAATTAAAATGTGAACAAAATTAGTGCAGGGAAAATGAAGAGAGTGCTTTCCAACATTGCATTTTACTCATGCATCACAGCACCTCCTCTCATGTCACCAGTTCACTGATGCAGCAAAGTACCAGTGAAATTCCAGCTGTTCTTTGTTGAAGAAAAGAAACTAAGACTTTTTTTACTGAGGCAAATCCCTGATTGTAATCTTAATTACAGTTAGTGCTAGCCTAACTAGAGCATTCAGGTTCTGTTCATAGCGCTGCAAGGATGGCCCTGGTCTTGTCTTCTCCCTAGCTTTTACTGTGGCTCTGTGCTCAGGGCAAGCACCTGCCAGCTCACTCTGTGACAGGTGACTGTCACAACCTGCAGTTCTGTGCAGAGAGAACATCTTAGATAGGAAACTTTACTTCTGCTTCTTAGAGAAGAAAAGCACCTGTGCATTTTCATGGGCTCTCTTGCCTCTAGGAAATGTTACTCTTGTATCCTACTGTCCCTCTGTTGTGCTGCCCCAACAGCTTATGGGGAACTACTGCATGTGCTTCCAGTTCAACTGTTGTGACTTGCAAATTGGTCATGAAGTGTTCAAAGCATTTCTACATGCTTTCCCCTTCTGATCAGAAATTGTGATACTGAACAGCTGAAGTGAAAGTTGCTACCCTTGGTGCAAAAATTGCTGAAATCTGGCTGCTAAGAGTCAGCTGACTGATCTGATAAAGGGTAGGTTCACTGCCACAGAAGCAGAAAGTGTCATTACCGAGGAGCTCACCTGTGTTCTGAAGTAGGGCTGGTCTTTTCATTCTCTGAAGCAAAATTATAAAATAAAATATGCAGCAGTTGACAGTGTAAATCTAATCAGCAAGTCCAGGCAATGCCAGTGTCTAATAAAATCAAGAAATGTTAATAGAGTCCTCTGAAGGTGCCTAATGCTAATCTGCTGGCACAGAAGGAAGCAGGCTCAAGTACTATTGAGCCTTGTGATTACTTGTGATACATGTATTAGGGCAATGCAATGCAGTCCAGCCAGCAAATCAATCTAGATGTGAAGAGCTGTTGCAGCGAGCTTTATGCAGATTTGTGCTGCTGACTGTGGTTGTGTTTAAGCTGCTTCTAAATCTAGAAGCGTTCCCAGTGCAATATAATAAAACTGATGCTCCTAAGATCTTTCCTCATAGCCAGAATTTATGCCTGGATCTTTGTGACACTTTTCCCTGCCCTCCCTTTACATTCTACATCAAACTCCAAGGTCCCTGGAACCATGAGCTTTTTTTGTGGGGTGAGTACTTTTACTGATTTTCAGCCAGGTTAGTGGCAGTTCTTCTCCAAGGAATTGCTGTTTGCTTTGGAGTACCTTTGAAGTTTTTAAAATTTTTTATTTCTATAGCCTCCTCCCTCCTTTTCTTCTTCCTTCCTCCCTCTCTCCCTTCCTCCCACTGTCCAACCCTCCATACATCACTCTGGTTTTTTTGTGGTGCCTCCCATCTTGTGCTTTTGAAATTTTGGAATGCCTGCTCTTCTGAGCATTGACCCAATGGAGACTTTTTTTTCATTGGAAGTTCAGAGTAGTGTTCTTTCTACCACTGTTTTGATGACTAAAGTGATACAGTTTAGGGTAGATATGTATCTGAATGGAGGGACTCCAGTAGCTGGCAGGTATCACTGGACACATTCCCAATGCATTGCTCTTGTAATGAATACTGACTCCTTACTAACCATTTTTTAAAACCCTATTAAAATGCTATTAATTGATTATTATTTTTAGTTACTTCTTAACCAATTTTTTAACCCTATTAAAATGCTATTAATTGATTATTATTTTTACTCACGTCTTGGCCAGCTAAAATCTGCTTCTTCTTACCACCCTTCACTTATATTTCTGATTAATTCAGCTATAGGTGGAGTAAATGAAGAACGAAAGGCTGTGACCTAGTGGCATGTTTTCTCCAGAATAATACAGAAGGATGCATCCTCTATTTGAGTTGCTCTTTTACTACTGAGAGACGAAGAATGCTTTTGTGGCCAGGGGCTCAGGATATTAGAATCAGGTCTGATGTCATCATTTGCGGAAATGAATAAAACGAAGGACACTATTCTGGTGGGTAATGAGTGTCCTTTCTACAATAGCGTTGTTAGGGATATGGTCGATTTGACCCCTGATTCTCCGCTGGTTGTGGGGAGATTGTTGTTAATATAAGGAATATATTTCACTACTACTTTCTAGTGTTGGGTTGCTTAGATGTAAGGAGAATTCAGATATTTAGACAAGTCTGGTTTACTAACTACAAATTAGTTTGAGTATGATAATCCATTAGGACCATCTAAGCTGTCATGACTATATCTGTTACTGTACATATTCTAATGTGGTTTTGCCTTCCTGTCTTCAAATGGCAAGCTTCAAATGAAAGCCCCAGGCTCCAGCACAGCAAAGCTCTCTGATGAAACCAGTTCAGTGAGTGAGAATTGAGTAGCTTGTCTGCAAATCTGTGAGCCAAATAAGATGGCACTTCTTTTAGGAGTTAAATTGAATTTAAGCAGGAGCTACTGCCATGTCCTGGGGAAATGCTGCTTTGTGTCTTAGAAACAATGTGCAATTTGAGTGTTGGAATGGAACAGCCAGATGAAATCAACAGGAAAGAATTTATCTTTTGAGGTCACTGCATTAGCCGAAAGCTATGCAGGCTTATCTTTAACACGAACTTGTTTTAATCACTTTGGTTAAACGGAAGTGTTTTTTTGCCATCCTGAGAGCTCTGTCTGGCTAACAGTCGAGATTAAAGTGTGCATGATGACCATCCTTCTGAGGCACCTACACAAACTGTTCATTCATGTGTTAGGTCGGGGTTTTTCTGGAGCAGAGGTGAGCATTCCCTTGTGTTAATGTGAGTCTCCTTGTATTTCCAGCTGGCCCATGCCGATTTGGCGGTGCTCAGCGGCACATGCAGAATGTTCTCAGAGACTCTGTAGAGAGCTCCGATGATGAATTCTTTGATGCACGAGGTGAGTACACATTTTTGTCCTCCCTTCCCCATTTTTTCCCCCAATATTGCAACAAGTAACTAATCTCCTTCATGGGTGAACTGACAACATTGTCCTCATCAGACAAAACACCTGTCAGTTCTTCTATCCAGGATTTGTGAATGGACCTAAATTTACAGGAGTTTGGTGAGGTGCTGGGGTGGATGAACGAGCTGCCCTGAACTGAGCCTGGCGTCAGAAGCAGCAAGACACAACCAGTGCAGACCTCACGACGTCTGACCCAGGTCCTTGCCAGCTCAGACGGTGTATAACATTACAAAGGGAGTGCTCGTATTCACAATTCCTGGTGAAGGCCGTGAGTGTCCATGTTACTGATGGCCAACTTTTAAGACCAATGTCTTAGGTTTTCCACTCTATCAAAACTTTCACTGGAGGGGCTGGGACCTCTGCTTGTTCAAGGAGCAGTATTTGAATGCTTGTGGATTTCATCACAGGATATTCTGACTTGAAAGGGACCCACAAGCATCACTGAGTCCAACTCCTAAGTGAGTGGCCCGTATGGGGATCAAATCCGTGGCTATGGCACTGTGCTCTAACCAGCTGAGGTAACTGCAGCACTCTGTACATCATCTGTGAGAACCTGAATCTTGACATGCTTGGTAATTATGCCAAGTTTTGTTCTGAAGTGGGAGAAGAATCTGTAGGTTGTGTGCATATGCAATCTCCCACCTCCAGTGGGAGATTAGGGCTCTGTTTTTGGTTCTGTTTCCAGGAACCAAATCTAATGCTTTTCTGACACGTTACACTTGCTTTTTCTGGAAGAGCTTTCCTTAAATACTTGAGTTTTAATGTCAAAGTAGTCTATGTAGTCTGAAATACTTATAATGACAGTCACTATCATTTTTATAATGGTTACTTGAAATAAAAAGTCACTGCTATGTAAAGATAATGAACAACATGTGTTACTGAGTTGTTAATCCCCTAATAACAGACTTTTAGTGAGAGATAATAATATGTGATAAATTGCTTGTGTGGATCAAAATTTAATGTGCATGGGAGATATCTAAGCATGAAGGGAATGAGAGATGGTGATCTGTTTCCACTGGATATTCAATGAGAATAGGGTACCCAAATTGTTTAAGGTGCATTTAAATCTTAAGTTTTAGTGAGTGGAAAAGTTGGAAATAGAAAAGAAATATATCCTATGCTGATTTTCCTCCACATTGCCTTTGTGCTTTGCAATGTTCTACTGCATGTTTAAAATAGCTGTCTTGATGATTTCAGCGATGTTTCCAAATTCTGTGTGAAGCTGCAGTTGTAACTTTGAGCAGCAAATCATACTTCAATTTTTTTCTCCAAAAAGAGAACTAAAATGATGATGTTTCAGACATTCTAGATGGCGTAGTTTTCTTTGATGTGAGTAGATAAAAAATGTGATTAGATTCTGTCTTTGGGAGTGTGATCACTTACTGTGATTGATGGAATATTCTTTTGAATGATCAAGATCCATTGTTCAATAATGCTTTGAAGATCAGTTTGATGCATGCATTTTTGAAGTTATTGAGGCATGCATTGTAGACTGAGAACAAGAAATGCACTTGGAATTTGCTGGACATAGTCCGTATTGAGTTGACACAAGTATTTCCAAGTTTAGATTACTTGATAGTTAGCTTGCAAAAATGCTCTTCAAATCGAGTTTCGTTTAGACAGATTTTCATTTCTTCATATCTTGTCACTGGTCACCAGAGAGGTATCAGCACCTCCCTCTCTATGGTCCACCTTGAGGAAGTTACAGACTGCGATGAGGTCTCCCCTCAGTCTTCTCCAAACTGAACGAACCAAGGGACCTCAATCATTCCTCATAAATCTTGGTCTTGAGGCCTTTCAGCATCTTGGTTGTCCTCCTCTGGATGCTCTCTAATAAGTTTAGATCTTTATTGTATTATGGCCCCCAAAATTAGACACGGGACTCGATGTGAGGCTGCGCCAGAGCAGAGTGGGACCGTCACCTTCCTTCAGCTGGCTGGCGATGCTGTGCCTGATGCACCCCAGGACACTGTTGGCCCTTTTGGTTGCCTGGGTGCACTGTTGACTCATATTCAATTTGCCATCAACCTAAACCCTCAGATCTCTTTCCGAAGGGCTTCTCTTCAGCAACTTCTCCCACAGTTTGTATGGATAACCAGGATTACCCCATCCCAGGTGCAGAATCCAGTACTTGCGCATGTTAAATTTCATATGGCTGGTGATTGCCTAGCTCTGTGGTCTATTCAGATCTCTCTGCAAGGCCTCGCTACCTTTGAGGCAGTCCATAGGTCCTCCTAATTTAGTATCATCTCTGCTTTCTCCCAAACAGCCTTTCAGAAGTAAGTGTTTAAATGTCAGGAAAATAAATGTACACAGAAGCATAAATACTAGCAAAAGAGGGAGAAGGCGTTTCTACACTGAGAAGCTCTCTTGGTGATAAGGGAGCTTGTGCCTTGGTTAGAGGAAAACATATATGTGGGCTGAAGTAATTGGCATTATCAGTAGATTAAACCTAGCACCAAAGAAACAAGAGGAGTTTGTTTGTGCTGGAGTGAGGGAAACCTGTCCAGGAGAGAGACAGTGGCTTTCACCTCCTAAAAATGGGATAGCTTGATACCCTTTTTCTGTCTCCAGTATAACATTTTCTGCAGTGTTTCGTACCTATATTTCTCACCTGTTCTCTGTTACTTATACAGAGTGCTTCATCAATGTTTGATATGCTTTCAGCTGCACAGTGCAGCTGGAGTTGAGTACTATGGGTTTTCTTCATGGGAGAATCTGGAGGCTATCCCACATCTACCCGCGTGTAATTTGTAGTTCATAGACAGTCTGAAGAAGGAAACAGTGGGCACAGCAGTGGGCACCATTAAAACATGACATTAGGGAGTTGCTTTTGTATTCTGAAAAACAGCTGGGGTCAAATCTCAGTTTCTCAAACGAAGAAGTTTCTGGCTGGCAGCCTTGTAAACAGAATCAAGCACCTGTGTTTGAGATGAAGCGGCTGTACATGTTTTGACTGTTGATTCATCTGTCATGGCTAACTACTTAATTTAGTGAAATCTATACAGAAAGGGAGAAGTAATATTTTACTGTTTTATATTGCCCGGCTTTCCTTTGTTTCTTGCTTTCCATGTGACATGCCATAAGTTAGGCAGGAATTTGACAGTGTCAACATGTAAAATTATATTTGATGCAGGAAACTACCTTATAATTTAACTGCAACATACCTGTGATCACAGAAGATGAAAATTACAGCTGAATACATCATCACAAAATTGTCAGAATGTGAAATTCCGTGGTTGACTAACATTTTTTCTCAGATTTGAAAAGCTGCTCAGAGAAGCCTGCACATTCCCATTTGGCCATTTTATCAGACTTCCGCAACAGACAGGCAAACACCCCCGTTCTGATCTCCCCACATGACTGCCACACAGCCTTTAAGCCGAAAAAAAACCACCTTCCATAACACAGCCCTGGAGGCACACGTCTCTCAGTTGTTTTCAGTTCTTTTCGCTGGTCTTCGTGCCTGCTGCACACACCTGCCAGTGTTAAGGGCTGTTGGCTGTGCTGCTGCTGCTTGATCGTCCAATGCGAACACTGGGCTTTGCTCAAGAAGAACAAAGCAGGAAAACAAAATCTACAGTAGAAAACCATTATCTCCCATTTTTATCTGTGGATAAAATGTTACACCTGTCAGCCAGACACTCACCACTGCTAGGCCTTAAGGAGATCTTGAGAGCTGTGTTTGTTCTACACTGCTGCTAATTTGAGCACTTTTCCATCTGTATTTGTGCAATTGCACTGAGGGGCAGAAATGTCCTGGCTACATTATTCTGTGTTTACTCTCATATTAGAGCCATTCTCTCTACAAAAGGCAGTAAGAGAGGACAGAATTTGACTCGTTCTCTGAATCTGCCTTAACAAGTAAAGAACTGTTATTACTTATTTTATTTTTTTTTTCTGTGTGCTCGCCCTAGGTACGAAGACCATTCTGGGTTGTATCCAGCCAGGCTGAAGTGCTTTTAGTAAATTTATTCAGAAAGGATTAATGCACCCTTCTTGCCAAATAGCTGTTAAATTGAAGGAAAATATATTCCTACAGCTTCTAGGCCTGTTTGGTTTTGAGTTTGTTTTTTTGTGAAAGAGAGTTAATATCTATCTACAGATTGTGTTTTGTGCTTTCAGTTTTTCCTGCCATACTTCCTGGATGGGATCTCAATAAAAGAGATGGTTCTCTGTGCTGTGGGCTCGGTTCCATTCCATTATGTCTCAGTGTCCCTAGATGAAAATGTAAAGCTTTATGTAGTACAGGTGGCTTTGATAAAAGGGGAAGAACATTCTTGAAAAGCCTTGTACTGGTCTGTGTGTCCATGCTTCCCTCTGCTCTGCCTTTTGAACGTTCTTCAAATAAAAAAAAATTTTAAAAAAACAAACCCAAGACCAGCCAACCATTCAAACACTCAAAGTGATTATTATAAACTTTGTTTTACAGTGACTGCTCAAGGTAAGAGAAAAAATTCAGACAGTCCTCTCTTTTCCATGTTGTTCCTGCATGTAATCTATGAAGCATATAGGATCGCTGTAGAGCGTATGAGTAGGCAAGAAGCTTTCCTGGACAATCCTGCATAACCTGTCATCTGTTCCCAATAGGGGCTCTAATGAGTGTTTATTTCTCGATTACTAGTTCTCACCCTGTCTTTTTTCTCTTGTTTGTCACAGCAATTTATTCTATTCTTTTTCCTCTTACAGAAGAGATGGTGGAAGGAAAAAATGCTATTCTCATAGGCATGAGCCAGTGGAACTCAAATGACCTTGTTGAGCAGATAGAAACAATTGGGAAGCTTGAAGAAAATCAAGGTAATGTTTAGCTTGTATTACATATTTCTGTAAATGTGGGCTTGAGAGCTGGAAAGTATTAAAAGAGCTTAGCATACCATTTCTTTTTTCTTTTCTCTCACACATGCAAATTAAAGTATGAGAGAATCCAGAAACATATCAAATTAATGAAGAACTACAGAGCTCCACAGGGAGATAATAAATGCTTACCAGTGCAGTTGGAGTTTATCTGTATTGTTATGATTCAATCTCCATATACAGCCAGCAGGCTTTTCAGCTCTTTAGCCTTCATTTTGTCACCTCTTTCTCCCCTCTTCTCTCAGTTCATTTTATTTTTCTAAGGAGTGGAAGAAACATGCAGCTGCCAAGGAATGGGCAATGCAGCTCCATGCCAGGATACCTGGGCTTTGCCAGCTGACCAGTGTCACACATCCATGGACATGAACGAGCTTTAATTACACAGAACAGTAGTGAGAAAAAGGTTGTGTTGTTCTGCAGCTTTAGGAGATCAGACTGCCCTTCCTGAGCTGGTAACTTCCACGCTAGGGAATTTTATTTACTTCTTATTTCATTGCTTATGATGCCTTTCTTGAAATGAAGAGTAAAATCTAACATAACCATTTTGATTAATAGATTCCAGCAGTTGTCAAGTGTGTCATATGCTGATCTATTCCCGTGGAAGCCAATGGGGCTTTTGGAAATCAGCGTAGTAGTAGTCAGTTGCAAAATATTTACAGCAACACAGGAGAAAATGTAAAAAACTTGATGTTCGTGTAAAGCAGTTTTAGTTTACATTGTGGTTTCTTTCTGTTGCAGGTGAAGAGTCTGCATTTTGCTCATCTGGCTTTCTACAGGAAAAACAACGTGAGTTGAAGTTGTTCTCATTTTTCTTTGTAACAAAGCTATTCAACAACTAGAGATAGTAATACAGTAGACTTGTTAACTAGCACAGGCCTTGTGGTATGTTACACTGAGAAGAGAAACACATGTGGAGGGATCATGATTCTTTTAAATTTAATTATTTTCAACATGGATTATTATAATGTACCAGGAAAGTGCCTGTAACATTATTTAATGCATTAGTGCCTTGTAGTGTTGGCTGGAGTGGTAGAGGTAGAGCACTGGAGGGTGAAGCTGCTGGTGTGCACAATAGCTCACACAGGACAGTACAACATGGCTCAGCTTGGAGTGTAAGAGCCTTCAGTGCTTTGTGCTCTGGACTTCCTTCTCCCATGTAAGCTTAGGGAGGTGCAAGAAGTGTTGCTGTTAAAATTTCTGAGTGCTGTAAGAATGAAAAGTAGTGCCAAGCCTGGAATAGCTAGGGTTCCTTCGCTGCTGGTGCCTAACTTCAAGGATTGTATTTATATGTGGCTCTGCTTTTGCTCCTTTTATGCTTTTGCATTGCTTGCTAAAGAGCAGGAATTGACTTACAGAAGTATGTGATGTTAACGCGAGTGTTTTCTTTCATCACAGTTCTCTTTGGGGACATTGTCCGTTACCTTCCTGGAGTTCACAGTGAAATGTCGGTTCTTTATTCCTGCAGCTGTGTTCATAAGCACATGCTGTCACTAGCTGCCAACCCCTTCCCTTTTGGAAATCATACTTTTCCTGTCTGGCCTGATCTGGTAACTGGAGTTATGGAACATTTTGAGTCGAGATCCTCAGCTAAACCACGTGTGTTTCTTCTTCTCCTGTGCTCTATAGTAGTCATTTACGAGATCTGGTAGTGTGTGTATGTGTAAGACTTATTCAATGAAGAAACTGTGGAGCTTAACGCAGGAGCTATCTCATGTTCTTTTCAGAGCAGGATTGGGCTCAGTGATGCGTGCCATTATTTTCCTATAAACAGTGCAGTTTGCAAAACTGAATCTGCAGTATATTTACAGTATTCTTTCTCATTTGTTAATAGAAAGCATATGTCACAGCCTTCATGTGAACATATTTCTTATGACGGATTTGTCATTATAAAGGGCTAGCAATAGTACAGCAGATGGCAAGAAATGGCATCATTTCTCATGAGACCGTGATAATGGAAATAGCAGTTTTCTTTTGGGACTATCACCACTTTATGCTTCATAGCCAACACAAGTTCTCTTTTTTTTTCTCCTCAAAATTTCTCCCTAGTTAACGTGGCAAAGTATTAGGGATATTTTAAATGGTCTGTGTAACACAAAAAAAGAGGACCTGGCTTGATTCTTAGTATGGGTTTGAACTTTACCTCATGATCTCAGAAGTTTGGGAATGATCATACGAATTCTCTTCTCCTAGATTCAGGATACTAACTTATTTTTTGTTCGTGTATCAAACCCGTGCCTTTCATGCCTGCTTTGGGGTGTCGAATCACTTGGTCTTTTTCCGCTCCCCTGGCTTTCTTCTCGTGGCGATCTTTAGATCTGATGTACTTCACATGAAGAGACAGGGCAACAGGGTACTTCAGGCAAAGCTAGAGGTGCAGAACTTGCTTAGTGTCTCTCTGAATCACTGGTGAACATGTATGTGTGTGTATATATGTATATTTATATACCAGTTCCAGAAGGAATTTGAGTCTAAAACAATCCCTGCCAGACACACTAGCTCACTGGTATCTGTGGTAGCAGTATATGTTTCTGTCTGCAGAAATGCTTGGTATATCGCTCGTTAAATAAGTTGGTTAGATGGTAGCCACTGTTCCTGACTATTGACTGCTAGACTGAAAAGCAGTTTCTGTATTAGGGTTGCATCTAATTTAGGGCTGTGTGCTGTCTTCCTTATAGTTCAGCATCTGATAAGCAATAGGCAAGTGTCACTTTCTGTTTTTACTCATCTACTTCACCTAAGTTTGTTTTGGTACCACATGTTACTAAGAGCCATTTAACTACTAGGGTAGTTCTCAATGGGCTGATACATGGTCCTGACAAAAAATGCTCAATACTTCCTGCTGTTTTCTATAAGGAAGACTTAAGTTTTAAATTGCTTTAATTTAATTTAAATGTTTTTTAATTGATGATCTCCCCAAAAATGGAACTTCTGAATTTCATATTGTTGACATAGTTGTTTAATAATGAGATCAGCATTAAATTGCAGAGAATTTCAGAAAGCAGTTGCATTTGGTGGAATTTCAGGGTTTATGATGTTTCTGTTGGGTTTGCTTTCTGATATTGTGGGTTTTGTTGTTGTACTCTTTTGTTTTATGCAAGTATTAAATGACTAATACATTAATCCTTGCCTGTCAGAAAGGCAAGAATAATCGCCTCAATTTTAAATACAGAGAAGTGTAGACACAGGGGCTAAATAAATTTCCAGTGGCTATAAGGGATAGTATTGGTAGAATCTGCTGTAGAATTCACTCTCAGTCCTAATGCAGAAGAGTAGAATGTTCAAAATGTGTTTTGGACTAAATTCAGTGCTTTTAGAATAACCTGGCCAGACCCTGCTAATGCAGTGTCTTGGTGAGGTGAAAATTACATTCCACTCTCTTAAGGTCTGGCAGACTGCCTGCAGACAAATAGCGTGGAACCTCAAAGAAGGTGTGAACTCCAAATGCCAAGAAAAAGTAAACTGAGCCAACTATAGCATTATGTGGTGTATTTATTTTCTTCTGGCATGCTGGAAGAAACAAAGGTAAATGTGTCTAAATCCTGAAAACTGTCTGTTATCAACTTTGGTATTACTATTTGGTACAATCCTCTCTCTTTAACTCCTAAAATTATGTCTGTCATGGGGGGAGGAAGGCTTCCTAGTTTCTCTAGGAACAGCTAACCTTTGTGAGATGAGTGGAATTTTAAGACTGCAACACTCAATCAGCTGAAATTTTTAATTACAAATTTCTAGCATCATCACTCAGGAGGGTTTTAAAGCCTCCTCCTCCCCTCCCGTAGGAGGGAGGAGGAGTTGTTACAGGGATAGGATTCACATCTTGTCTGGAATTTCATCACTGTTGGAGGGAAAAGCACATTTGCACTCCCCAAAGAAGTAACCACAACATTTGCTAATCACATTTCATCTTACGGCTGTTTCCCAGGTAAGTAAGATGCAGCGGTAGAAAAAAAAATACTGCATTAGGAAGAGACCAGAAAGAGTCTGTAGCAATTTTCTTCAATGAAGAAACAGTGCAAAAAAGAAGTGGATAGTGCTGTATCATCTTTTTCTCTGACCTTAAGGCCAGAGGAGATTTGTTCAGAGGGCAAGCTATTTCACAGCCAGCTGTAAAAGTAGAGTAGAGTGGAGTAGAGTAGAGTAGAGTAGAATAGAATAGAATAGAATATTATCAGTTGAAAGAAGACTGTAAGGATCACGTAGTCCAACTGCCTGACCACTTCAGGGCTGAACAAAAGTTAAAGCATATTTTTAAGGGCAATGTCTAAATTCTTCTTAAACACCAACGGGCTTGGGGCATTGACAGCTCTCTAGGAAACCTGTTCCAGTGTTTGATCACGCTCTCTGCAAAGAAAAGCTCTTTAAGTGTTGTTTCCCAAGGCAAGACAGTGGATGATCTCATGGTCTTAAAGCTGATATCAGGAATGTTCCACCACTTACATCAGGCTGCTGCCCAGCCAGGCTGCCTAAAGAGCAGACAAGTAGGTCTTTGAGTCTGTTTGGTCATGCTCTGAAGTCAGTTGTGTTTATAATTGAAGATGTTGCCTGCATGATCCTGTTGTGAAAAGATATTGGCAAAGCAGTGTGTTTCTCTGCAATGTCACTTCCTGTTTTTCAGCTTTGCGGAGAAATTGTCTTTTGCTCTATGGTCTGTTAGTCCTATTTTGCATCACGGTAATGGAGCACCTCAGTTACTTCTGGGAGTTCCCCGGGTAGTCACAGAGGTTTGTGGAATAACTGCATCCTGAAGGTTTTTGGAGAGCTTGAAAGGGTTAACTCACTTGCCTATATATTGGTGTTTAGGGTATATTTAAGACATACCAAAGTATCTACGATACCTTTATGGGATGAGTGGAGTGATGCAGAACCTCAGGTGACCTCTTCTGCTGCTGCTTCAGAAAGCCACAGATGATCAACAGCAGCTGTACTGGTACTGCATGCCTCTGTATAAGGACCTGAATCATCTTCTGTATGTTGCTATTAAGAATAGAAGAGCCTCTAATATGTAGGCCTCCAAGAAACCTTGTGTATTGTTCTGTTTTTCTACAGGATTTCCTCTGAACAGAACTTCCTCTCCTGAAGTTAGAAATGTGCCTTACCTCCCTAGATGTCTGTAAAAGATGTAACAGACAAATATTTATGCGACTAATATGTCTCTTTTCCTTGCAGGTGAATTATATAGAACCTCTTTAAGAAAACAAAGGTTCCCTGCACAAGGCAGTATTGAAATACATGAGGACAATGAGGTGAGATTGTTTCCTAAAACAAGCTGTGCTGATTTTCGAGGAATAGACAAGTGAAAATACTCTCATATTGTATTATGTAATTGTAAACTCATCTGATGGCTTAGTGTGTTTTTCCCTTGTTCAGTAGGTGCACATGCAGTCGCTGAAAATCATCACAAGACTTTAAAACATTGCATACTTAGGTGGAAATAGGACTCAGTTTTCTGAAGATAAATTGTTATGTCTGCTTAGTACTTGACTGGAAATGCAGGTTCTGTGAAGCAGATTCGGCAGCAGTCATGAATTTGATAATAACAGAATTGCCTTTTTTAGAAGCAGAGAAGAATCTCAGCACGTTGTGGTCCTTCCAGCAAACTGATTAAGGTCCTCTGTCCAGATGTAGGACAGGTAATGGAAATGTCTACTTTACCGTTTTTGAAGAACTCAGTCCCACAGCCTCCTGAAAATTACAGCAGTCGTTGATTGACTTCAGATGTCCAGTCGCTTAGTCCTTGAGCACCTTGTCTAAGTCATGGCTGAGCTACTGCTGAGAGGCAAATTAATTTTATTCCCTTTGAGCCTTCCTGTGAAAGATACCAGTTAAATCCAGCTGAGAGATTTCTCATACCAGTAACTTCAGCAATATTGACCCACTTGAATTTTTCCATTTTGAAGCTTTTAGTTCCACTAACTCCTCAGCAGTGCTGCATATTTACAAGCAGACATTGTCCATGGAATTTAGCTTTTAAAGGGAATTAAATTTCTCTTCTGAAAACTGGGATGAAACCTTATGGAGAAGGAAATTGTAAATCAGTGCATGGAAAAGTGGAACCTGAAAAATGCTCATATGATTCTCCTATATTTAAGCAGATACAAGTCAGGTCAGCAAAATGCCTTCACAACAAATACTTCTACTGGATACTAAAATTCATGGGCTGAACAGAGATAGCGTAATAACCTACAATTCTCTCATTTTCAGCCGTTTCTCTATCACCATTATACAAGTGCTAAAGTTACCCATTTACCATCATTCCAGAACTTAACAATAAACTTTCCAGAACATTGCCTGATTCTGAATAAATCACCCAGTCTAGCATTTAACGATCCTTAGACAAAAAACATTACTGTTGTTTTTGCTGTGTGTTCATATTTGGTCAGGAACTAGAAATCTTCAGTAATCATGTCATCCAAAGTGAAGAAGAAAATAGCAGTCAAGATTTAACAACAAAAAATCTAATCTTTTAATGTATTACTGAGTTTTTTGAGTGCACATGAGTATCGAGGGGTAAAGAGGAAAAAAAAAGGTGAAATTGTGAGACCTTCGAAATGCTTTTCTGAGTTCAAGTAGGAAATATGGTTATTCTACAAAGCATGCTGATTATTGTCTGTGTATGCACCTATTCACATATTCATAAATTCATTTGTGTGTTTTATGGATATCAGCAGTGATGCATTTTTTTACTTTTTCAATAGGTGTGTGGGTAAATGACCCTCATCTTTCATTTTAATAAGAAGCTACCAGTCTCAAAAGTCTGAGATAACTGTATCATCTGCTTTTGCTGAATGTTTTCGTTGGCAAAGAAATTTGTCTTTTTTGGACTTGTGATGATTTGAATGAGAACCTTGCCAGTAAATGAAGAAATCACTAGGATACCTAGACAAATGATTGCTTACGCTGCCTGTGGAGGTTGGAATTTTTTTCCAGTCTCAGAGTATTTAAAGTAACTTCTGATGTACACAAAGCTGTCTTAATCTTTGTTGATCTGAAATCTACATCTGTGCTGCACAGGGTTTGTGTCAGAGCATAGTGGACTCTGTATGATTCAGACGTACTTGAATTAAATGGAACACAGGACATGTGCACATACATGCACACGCCCCCACCCACTCCAGAGAAAGCAAATGTCACAAAATTATCGCGGTGGGGGTGGGAGAAAAAAAAAATCACTGCTAATGTTGACACCAAGTAAACTAACAAAGTCCATAAAAATGCCTCCTCCTTTCCTGTTTCCTGTTTTTCTCACAGGAAGGAGTTCAACACGAGAACTGCAAAACTCATGTGTTAATTTTGATCCTGCATGGGGGGAACATATTAGACACTGGAAGTGGAGACCATAGCAGCAAGCTGGCAGACATCAACACCTTCAGTTCTGTGTTTGAGAAAGTGACCCGAGCCCATTTCCCTGCTTCTTTGGGCCACATCTTAATGAGACTTGTTCCCTGCCCAGCAATCTGTTCAGCAGCTTTCTCTCTTGTTTCCAGGTAAGTTTACTTGCATTCCCTGGTGTTTGTTTTTGCATTGTGGTTTTGAATGGTTTTCTGTGGCTCATATATTTCATAATGAAATTTTGCAAATCATTCTTAATCTTCTGCTGACTGCAAGACTTGCAACGATCTTTCATCCTTTTCTAAGTGGATGAATTTGTTTTAAAAAACATTTTTATTGGATGTAGCCACTTCAGTAGTTGCTCTTCCTCAGCTGCTTTTTCAGTCTTGAAATTCACTCATTGAATGAGAGAATGTTTTCAAGTAACATTATTTTCTGTGACATAAATAAATATTTTAAATATTTAATATTTTAATAATTAATAAAATATAAATATTTTAAATGGCACAATAGAGAAAGGAGAAGGAAACACATACTCCTGGGACTGCTTCAACTCTTCTACAAGTGCAAACCAGGATTAACTGCTGAACTCTGCTGAGGGGAGGAGAGAATCAGATTTTCTTGATTTCTGTTTTTCTAAGCGAAGAGACACTTCCCTTGGTTTTGTCTGGGGCTTCCGTAAGTGATGGTTGCTTTTAGAGTCTTTTTTGTTGCAGTATAGTGCCCAGGGTTACATTTGAAGCTCACGTAGACCAGAAAACCCTGCAGAAGAGTTGAGGAGGTCTACAACCATGTTTTGGGCTGTAAAATGAAGGAATGGTGATGCTTGCTGTCCAGATGACAGTTAGAGAGGAGAGATGGAAAATACATTAAAGTTCTGAGATACTAGCTGGACTTAAAACGGTGGCAGGCATATCAGAGGAAGAGGTGGCAGGGTGCAAACCAGACTGGTGGAAGTTGTGCCTTACTGTTTGCATCATAGAAAATACCTCATTTGCATAATTTGCAAAGTGGAAACAACCAGGAAAGAAGTGTGTGTATATCCAAGGTGCTGCTCTGTAAAGGAAGAGGACTGATAGAAGAGGAGGTGAAACATCAAAGAGTGTTTGGAAGGTCATCTTTGCCCATCTGGGCCATTGGTCAGCAGGCTTTTTTTCCTCTTTACCCCTTGAGAGTTATGTGCACTCAAAGAACTCAGTGCCTGCAGGTCTTAGCTATCTGGAAGAAGAGCTGGTAGAGTAGAAGAAAGAATGTGTGCTGGCAGCCCAAATGACCACAGCTCCAATTTTCTTTCTCTGTTTTTTTATTCCCTCTTGTTGCAGCACACAATATTCACCCAGACTGAAAAATGCCAGATAGGATGTTTGAATGTTCTATAGAATCATTCCGAGCACTGATATAAGATTGGTATTGCAGTGGTATGTTCTTGTGTGGAGCTGCTTTACATGTACCCATTTCGGGCTGACAAAAGAAGAGACAGTTCCCGGCTCTCACATTTCTGTAGCTTCATGCCAGCAGCTTTCATAGCCAGAACTCCAGAATGCAGCTGTGGAACATAAAGTTGTGATAAACATTCCATTTAGCAAACTATGGTGGAGGAAGGGTTGTTTTAGTTACTGTGGTGTTTCACTGAGGGTGAGCCAGATAACTGACTAAGCAGTGGTACAAGATTTCTTACCAGCTTTGAATGTAGTCTCCGTTGTCTGAAGATGCAGGCCGTAGTGCATGTTAAGGTGATCCTGAGATGATCTCTGTTGCTTAGAGCATGGTGCTACTAATGCTAAGGTTGTGGGTTCAGTCCTTGAATGGGCCACTCACTTGAGTGTCGTACTCAATGATCCTTATGGGTCACTTCCAGCCCACCGCTAGCGTCCCCCCAGGTCGCTCCCTCCAGCCCCTCACCAGCATCACGATGCCCCAGGTGCTGAGGACATGCCCACACACCTCTGTCTTGGGCCCGCAGCAGAGCAGCGACACCATAGTGTGAGCCCTAGGGGGGCCCTGAGGGGCTCAGGGCAGGAGGGTGTGTTGGGGAGTTTTTTGGGTGCAGATAACCAAACCATATCTTTAAAAAAATGTTACATGGTAGTTATCCAAACAAGTGTTACCATATGGGTGATTTTCCCCTCTGCTTTCTCTTCATCCACCTCTCTGTGATGCAGTCTCAGTTATTCCTGCTGGAAATGCCCCTGCACCGTCAATCCCTTCTTCCCTGAGAGCCAGATGTGCTCTTACCCACCGTGAAAGATCAGGCCTGTCTTGTAGCTGAGTCATTTGCTGCCTTTCATCAGGGAGGTGTTACCTTCTAACAGTGGTGGCTTTATCTGTCAGTTGCTTAGTGATTTCAGCTGCATCTGTGTGATTTCCCTCTCCATCTCCAGCTTCTGTGCAAGTGCTTGATGTTTACAATCTGATGATTTTCAAGATAACAAGACCCGTGTTCTTTTCAGCTTCAGCACTGATATTTTGCCTGTTTGTCTCAGCTTCAGCACTAATACTTAGCATGTACCCTGTGACAAACAACTTCATCTCTTCCATACATTCTTTCGGTGGTCTGGATCTTTCTTCCCTTTGTGTTGTGTCTGTAATGACAATGGAGGTCACTGTGGCTAAACCTTTACAATAAAACACAGTGGAATTTAGGAACCCAAACCCTCATTTCTAAGCCATTTAACTGTGTTTAATTGTCTTGACGATAATTGCTCTATTTAAGTTTTATCTATATGTCTTTAGCTATGGAGGAAAAAACCCAGTAAATTGCCAGCTGTTTATTTTTCCTTTGGCACTAGTTTGTATTGTTCTCTTGTGAATATTGTTTGCATCTTATTTTTATTATGAAAACATATGCAGGTATTTTTTTCCATTTCAAGCATTTGTTTAATATGTTGGGTTTCTTTCTCCTGGGTTTTTCCCTTTCCCTTTCTGAGGTGTTATCTACCGATTTTATTAGTAAATTAGGTTTTTTTATGTAGGTTTTGAAGGTTCAGTTTTAATTTTTGAGTTAGTATTCATAACTGTATATCTGCTGTGCATTTGAATGATCTAATCAGCTGGCAAAATGAAGCTGTGTCAATTGGTAAATTGACACAGCTTGGTAGACCAGCTGAGCTCCAGGACCTAGAAACTGTTTTACCACTTTGGATGAAAAATACCAAGTCACTGGAGTGCTTCAGCCAGAGGCAAATGTGAAAATGTCCAGTAAGGCTCCGAACATGAACACAGACCACCAGATTTTCTCTTCTTCCTCTGTTATCCTGGTAACAGTCTCAAGGATATGAGTTCTAGCAAAGATACAGAATAATTCTGTTTCAGGCAGCTTGCTTTTAAATACTGTGATAGTCCACCAAGTTCCCAAAGAAAGGAATACAAAACAATGCTCGAGTTGTCTGCCTGTGGCTTTTGGATGAACTTTAGATGTACTGCATTATCCAAAATACTTCTGACTTTTCTTTAATCTCTAAAGGACAGTTAACTTACTGTAAGAGAATCTGGCACACACTGATGTGCCTTCCATCTTTAGCTCTCTGAGAGTCATTTTCCCACTCATCAGTAAAAATCAGTCAAGACATGATCGGCAGACTTACTGAGAAACTTGCGGGGTGCACATCCACTAAAGTAAAGCTGACATTCTGTAAAATTTAAGGTTGCATTTTCAATCTAGTCATCTCCTTTTTGCCAGATGTTACTATGCAAACATTTACTGTGATTTCAGAATGTGTGCAGCTTTGTTTCATCTTCTTGAAAAGACTGGACACTGGGAAAAATGTCTTTATATGCTTTTGAACAATACACCTGTCACACTTGGGTTCTAGGAAACTATTCCATTGTGATGGTTAGATCCTGCTCTCTGGTGTAGGGAGTTATTGTACGGGGGAAAACAAAAGCTGAAGTGTAATCATGTCATTGCCTTTCAAAATTATGTCTAGTTGTATGTAGAACAATTGCACCAAGCGTGTTTAACTACAGAAATGCCTTCTAGTGTGATCCCATTCACCTAAAGCAGTAATGCCTTGGTTTTTTTTAAGGAGTTGAATTCTATGAGAAAATGATCCTTCCCATGTTTGCGCATTGTGAACTGCAGTAGCCCATTCCATTTCTGTTAGTAACTGTTCATTCTCTAATGCTGAGTGCCTCCTCTTGCGGTTTTCCTGATGTTAACATGTCCTTTTCTAGCCTAAATCCCTACAGCTATGATGAGAGCTGTCTCAGCAGCAGTGAAGACCACATCCCACTAGCTGCCTTGCCTTTGCTGGCTGTTTCATCTCCTCAGTACCAGGATGCGGTTGCCATGGTGATCAGTAGAGCCAATCAAGTTTACAATGAGTTTCTCAAATCTACTGATGGGGCTGGTTTTAATGGACAGGTAGGACTATTTTCTCTTACATCAAAGTAAAATTTCTTCAGAGCAAGGCTGTTTCTTTTTAAGCCGTTGTGTTGAGGGGTTTAAGTTATGAGTGCAGGACAACACTACAAATATGATGAATGAATGTTAGCATGGGGTCACCTACATAAAATGCCTTCTCAGTGTCCAGCACAAGACAGGCACTTTTGGAATCCTGTGCACTATCTTATGTGGATTTACTCAGCTGGTGGAAGATTATATACATTCTCCCACAAGCATTTTGACTTCTAACCTCTTATTGTGCTATGGTACGGTAAGCAGGGTATGTAGTGAACAACCATGCCAGTGTGAGACAAACAGTCATCTGTGTTCTTCAGACATAGCTGATGGAAAAACTGGGACACCTTTAAGATCCTAAGAAATCCAGTACTGAACTATTATTTCTTCTTTGTCTCCATCACTATAGTAATAAAGCAATTAACAGTAAAGAAACATAGAGGACAAATACTCAGTTGCTAGCAGTGTTGCAGATTTCCTGTCTAACTGGGGAAATAATGCAATTTTTCTGGTGGGACCGGCACACCAGTGAAGTCACCTACAGGTTTCTTCCAACTGACAGTAACTGTCAGTTACTGTTCCTGCTTCACCATCTTTAGTCTACAAAACCTCCTGCTTCACATAGAAATATGATATTGATACCCTGTGTGAGTTACTGATATTACTTTGTAATGGGGCCATCTACAATGGCCAGAAACATGCACTTCCTTTAAGTACAGTGACCTGCACACTAAAGAAAAAGAAAGAAAATACATTTAATACAGAGTACAGTGTAAACTTTGAACGGAAGCATGTGTCTTATTACACAAATTATTTTCCATGGCACTAATACGATTATGCTGTGATATATCAGTGTTTTTAGACTAAAATGTGGTTGGAAGCCATTTTTACTACACATAATAAACTGTTCTTGGTTAAAGCATAAAACCAGCCCAGCTGCAGTGACAGAACATTATGAAAGGTGAAATTATGTAAAGAAGAACAATACCAGTTACAAAAATAATATGAAAATTTTCTCAATAGAAATTTAGTGTTACAATTTTTTTTCTTTGACAAAACTACAAAAAAGTCTCCCTGTTGTGGTTTACAAATAATATATATTACTTCTTGTGGAAGAATCTGCTTGACCTCTGGATGTTCCACAGAATTTTCATCATCAACTGCCAGCATTGTTAAAATGGAAGTGACTTCTCTGTGCTCTCTACAGTGCTTTGCTTTCCTCCTTAGATAGAAATTTCAGCTCTGCCTCTGAATAAGTCCTGTACTGATCAAATATATGTCATATATCCTGACACACACCCTGTGTGAATCTTCCCTTTCATATTTTTGTCTCTTCTGTTGATTTACATTGCAAGTTCATTAGATCAGAGATTGCCTTTTTGATTTTATATAGCATCTGGAACAAATTAACTCCATTACCTTAATGCCAGTAATAGTAAGGATTAGAAACACAATGGTAAATTGAAGAAGATATTGCCAACAAAGAGTGCTGTTAATTTTATTAAGGTTACCTGTATCATAGGGTTTTCAGCTCTTTGTGGACTTCATTGTGCAGCATAGGAATTTGAAAATCAAAGAGTAAATTGGCATGCTGTTCAATTGTATAGAACTTTAGAAACAGAAATGCCTTAGGATAGATATTACCTCAGTGTATTCTGATATTTTATTTTATTTTTTTGAAGTGCTTTTTTATAATTTTCGTTGAGTACAAGAAATGTACTCAATATAGGAAGAGTGCTACATGGATAGGCACTGAGAGGAGTTTGAGATTTTTCCCTACCTGCATCTTGAAGAACTCGCTTTTCCTAACATTCTTCACTTCGGAGAAAACATGCACAACATCCTGTATCCAAAACTTGTAGTTTAGTGTTGTAGCCAGGCTGAATTAAGTTTAGAAGTAAGTTAAGGTTTGTAATATCTTCTGTTATGCTAATCAGATTTGGGAACAACAGATTAGACAATTGCTTCGGTTTGAGCATTGGAAGGAGAGGCTTGCTGAAGCATGTTATCAAGCTGTTACTCATGCGCAGACACGGACAGGAGAACAGGGAGAAAGAATCATCTTGTGTGGAATGGGGAGGTGTTCAGTGGAATTGGTTTGGGAGGGAGATTCTAGTGTACCATAAAATTAGTCCTGAATTCCCAGTTTTAGTAGTGTATGTATTTTAATTGCCACATCCATACTTGGAAGGTAGCTTCTATGTTTATATTAAATGTGAAGCAAGAGTGAATCTCTCTGCTTAATACCTCATTTTAAAGTTTTGTTGCCTTGTCCTGATGGGGGAGTGCCATTGAGATTCTCTCCCCTGTATGACTCTGAAGGAAATGTTAAGGGGCTTGAAATCTTTGTGACACTGGTCACCTAGTGATCTGGACTTATCGAGTTGGAATCTGGCTGCAAGCAACTGGAAGAGTTTTAATCCATTTGGCAAAACTCCCACTCATCAAAATAGTCCCTGGGACAGGTATTCTTGGCATAGGCCATATTTCTGGAGATAAAAGAAAGCAGAAGAAAGTAGCTGCAATATAAACCAAAATGTAAAAACCAGTAACAAGGTTGTGAAGTAAGACAGAAACTCCTCTGCAGTGCTGTGATGCTTTTTGTGTCTTTTAAAAACACTTGCTACATCTTCAAAAAAAATATTTTTTTCAGGTGTGTCTTATAGGTGACTGCATTGGAGGAATTTTGGGCTTTGATGCCATCTGCTATAATTCTAATACAGCTTATGAGAGTCGGAACAGTAGCAGGAGAGGAAGCATCAGCAGCATCCAGGTGAAGAGAAAAAAATACAAACGGCTGAAACTCTATAGATTCATTCGGTGGAGGAAATCAGCTCCATATAAACCAGAGAAAATTTAAGGATGCCATTGACTGCTATGAGGTCTCCCCTCAGTCCCCTTTTCTCCAGCCTGAACAAGCCATGAAACCTCAACTGCTCCTCATATGGCTTCCCCTCCAGACCCTGCACCATCTTTGTAGCCCTCCTTCGGACACTCTCTAATAGCTTTTTTATCGGTCTTGTATTGCTGTGCCCAAAACTGCACTCATTTCCACCCCTCGCACCCCCCTCCACCCTCAAATTCCTGACTCTCCTTCTGGCTTTTAGGCTGTTTATCTTGAAGGGAAATTTAGTCTTCATGTCTTTCCTTCTACTGCAGAGAGAAATCTTTAATCCTTTCCACCCTTGGTTGGATAAAGTGAGGTCATATATATAAATGCAGACATTTCATATAAGCTCTTTCATATTTTGTTATCTGTCTAAATCTTCCCTTTGCTTTGTTCATTTTCTGAAGGATAATCCACTCTTAGCAGAGGACTCCAGTCTGGGTGACAGCAAACACCTGAGCAAAAGCAATATTGACATCTCAGAAATCATGGAGGATGAGAAGCAAAGGCAGCCACTGCCTCGGAAACAGAGTGACTCATCCACTTATGACTGTGATAGCATAACCCAGCATCATGCGTTCCTGTCCAGGTAACCAGTGGTCAGTGACTGAATAAAAGAAATGGGCTTGCCATTGAACGGAGCCTGTTAGCACCAGAGCATAGAGGCATTGTTATTGTTTGTGGTGTGTTTCTGGAGGTTTGCTTAAAGTTCCTATCTATCCCTCAAAGAAAAGTATGGATTTAGTGGGTCTAGTATGAGCATACTCGCATCTGGAGAGTTTTTTATTTAATCCTTATTCAGTTGTGAGGGTTTTGAACATGCAAAAATGAACGCACAAAGTTCTATTTCTTCAGTACAGCCCACTCAAAACAAGATGGATGACTACTTTATAATAGTAAATTTCTGTTACCTATTTCTTTCTAACGATCCCTCTGACTTCAATTTCACGACTTGTATTGTTCTCTAGTGAGATAATTGTTTTAGGTGCTCCCATTGGTCTATGAGCTATTCAGATCAGCTGTAAAACAACAACAGAAAAGACCCTGCATAAACATTTGGCTTAGGTGAAGAGGGGATTGTGGGGAGAAATTAACTTAGTTTTCCTTTATCCTAAAAAACCTTTGAAATACATGGGATGGGAACATAAGCATTCCCTTTGTCTTGTCGTTCCTGCTGGTTCTAAGCTATTTGGTTTTTTACTTACCTGAATTATTTGGGCTTTTGTTTCCTGTATCTATCATCCTATTTCCTTTACTTCATTGTGAGTGATGCAGAGGAAGAAGTCTTACTGTGTGTTGAAGTTTCAGTTTTGCTAGATTTGAGTATAGTGCAGACTTACTACTGTTCTTTACTTCAAGTCTGGCATTTTTCTTAGTAGCAGATTAAAGTAATTCTATAGTCTTGCTTTGACTGAATGTCCTTTGCTTTGTTTTTGTTAACTATTCTGCATTCATTTTCAAACCATTGCATTTTCTGGATATCAATGTGTTGTAGAATGTTTTCCCTCTGAGACAGAATGGTTGTTTTTTCTCTTGTCTGCAACTGAAAACCTGAAGATTTTTTTGGTCAGCCACTTTTAGGTTCTTTTATAGGAGAAATACTGTGTTATATTTAAAACAGTAAACTTGAATATTCGTGGTCCTTGCAAAACTTTACCAAGTGTTCTGTAGAATAACTGCAGGAAACTCTTACATGTTGAAGGTAGTAAATTTACTGAATAGCCGCACTGAAAATTATGGCTGCTACACTGCAATATCATTCTTCAGTTTTAAGGTGTATTGCTTGGATCTAAATGCCAGTGCTCGAGCTTTCTAAGCATCCTGTTTCGGGAATGTTCTTTTTTTCTGAATGCCCTTTTTATTATTTTTGATTCAATATTTTCTTTGTTCAGCATCCACTCAAGCGTGTTGAAAGATGGTGCAGATCTTCCTCCTGTGGATTCCAGTCTCTCAGAAGTAAATCTGGGCCGATTTCAATTTGAGGTGTCTGATTTCTTCCTTTTTGGATCACCGCTTGGTTTGGTGCTGGCCATGAGGAGTGCTGTTCTGCCTGGTCTGGATGGTAAGCTCTTCTTGGGGTTAAAATACAGGATGCGTAATGACCTTTGTAAACAAAGAGGCTCACACAAAAAGGAGGTAAATAAAGGAGCCTAGTTAAAGATCAGGGAGTGAGGTAGGTTTCTTCCTTTAAGAGATGGGAATGTTAATGTAGGTAGGTGCTGAGGTGATGAGGATTGCTCCAGGGATGTCACTGCTCGCTATCAAAAGTGTGTCTTATGTTCTGCTTTTAATCATATATTCCATGTCATACAGCATGAAGCTCGCGCTTTACCAAGGATCAGTCCTTGAAAACAATACCAAAAGTAACATCTCTGCTTGGTTCAGCATTACCTCGTGTTCATGTCTGGCTTCATGGGTGAATTTGGCCCTCGGGTGTGTTGCTTGTGAGCCATTCTTCCTCTTTAGTAACAGAGCCTAGTGATCAGACACAGAGAGGATTTTTTTAGTTTTATTTCTAATGCATCTGGATTTTTTAAGTTTTTCAGTTAAAAACCTACTTTACTTTTCATTATTCAGCACATGCTTTGTCTCTTTGCATGGTATGAGCTTTGGATAGCACAGCATCTTTATATGAAATGATGTATTCATTTATCAGGTGAGGAAGAAAATCTGTTGCAATAATGAGAAGAGACAACAATTCGGAACTCCAAGGGTTGGTTTTTTTTTTCCTGGCCAGTAGTCCTTTCCCCACTCTCTGCTCTGCTACCCTCCAGACACTTTGACAGGAAAATTTCATGTTAATTACTAGTATTTTAAACTATTTTCTTCAAATTAGCTCTCACTTCCATCCTTCCTCTGGTATCCTGGAAAGGAGTATGCTTTGAGAGCAGCTCAGCTGATGGGCATTTCAAACACATTCTGAGGTGAGCAGTGTCTACTTGAAGCATAGTCTTTAGAGATGCATATGATAAAAGTATCCCATTTTAAAGTGATAACTGTGACACAGTTGAGAGGAGAACAGACAAATTGAAACCTGTCATGCAGACAGTTGGAAATTAGTTGAGAAGAGTCAGCTGCCCTCTTTACTGAAATGAAAGGTAGAAAGCTACCTGAAACTGTGACAAGTAAAATTCAAATGTATTTATTTATTTGCTTTGTTAGAATCAGTTTTTTAAATATAAGGGAAGGTTCTGCTGTCCCCTAGGTTTAAGACCTCTGGATGTCACAGGCCCATCAGACCATTTTGCTGGTAATTATTTGAAGTGCTGAGCATCACAGCTATAATGCTCAATAATATGTTTACAAGATTTTTGATTTCTTTTTCCTTCCTTGCTTCCATCTGTTTCTCTTCTGCTGCTCTTCACATCTCCTGTGTGCCTGCATCTCAGATTGTGATGTCTCTGTAAACTCCTGTGCAGTGAAGTGTTCTTTACATATGACATAGGAAGCAATTCTGTTAAATTTCTTTTGGCCAGATGTGTGCTAATCTGGAGTTTGCAGAAGACTGTATTAACTATGTTTCTGTACAGACTCCTTGAAAATTGTAAAGCAGCAATACTGACCTCTCTTTCTCTGTCTCATTCTCATCCAAGTATGCCAGGTCCGACCAGCCTGCAGCCAAGTGTACAGTTTCTTTCACTCTGCTGATCCCTCTGCCTGCAGACTTGAACCATTGTTGGAGAAAAGATTCCATCTTCTTCCTCCATTCAGTGTCCCACGGTACCAGAGATACCCATTAGGTGATGGAAGATCTCACCAGTTAGGTACAGTGCCTGTTTTTGTAGCTCTTATTGCCTGTTGTTCTCTTAAGTGTTCTCTCTTTACACAGCTCAAGAGAATTTGAAATATCAATGTGCTAACATGCTAAAAACAAGTCATCTGGAACTGAGTGGCAGACATACTTAGCAAGCGTGGAACCAAAGAAGATTACTAAGAAAAAATTATTCTTATGCATGAGGTTTGTGATACTAGTTGTGTTAAAGAGGAGTTGGAAGGCGATACCACTGTTCTAGTTGAAGTGTCACTTGGAAAATTTCCTTTGACTATCATTTTAAACAATTTATTTTTACAATTAGTTGACTTTTGGGCACTTGTGGTTGGTTTGTTGTAGATATCTACTAGGACAAATCAGACCACCGAGCAGTCTTGATTGCTCTTCTCCTAGGTGGGCTACTAAACAATAGTTATGTTGGTAGTAAAGATTTGAATCCAGGAAAAAGAAGCCAGAAATAGATTGATTTCTGGGGAAGAAAGAGGAAGGCGTGGATGAGCAAGGTGCTAGTAGAAGGAATTGTGCTTTTTTGACTTTACAGAAGATAAGGTAAAATCATATAGGCATGAAGTATCTTTGACTTGTCACATTATGCAAAAAAGGACGTTTTGCTTATGTCAGAAAGAGGACTAGAGAAGTATCACAGATTCCCAGGGCTGTGTAGTTCTTCTCAGAAAATGACTTTAAAAGGAGTAGGGTTGCGTGTGAAGTAAAATAGCCTCTCAGCATAACTACCCAGTTTGGAAGATCCTGGCTAAAAGCACCCAGCTGCCATTGCACGTTCGTGGCAGTAGGGTGTGCTTTCTCCACATCGTCATGCTGTGTTGTGCTGTTCTCACTGTGAAGGAGGAAGTTTCATCCATGGGCATTAAATGTGATATTATTCAGGAAAACGCTCCTTAGCCCTGTATTTAAAAATAAATGAATAAATAAACAAATAAAGATATACACACAAACACTAGTTTCAAAACCGTGGTGTTCATCCTCTTTTTTTTAATGTTATTTTCATTTTTATAACCTGCAGGTGATGCTCTCCACAATCACAGTGGTCTGTTTCTTGAGAATTGCTCTTTGAACATACCCTTCTCTCAGGAGAGTCCTGGATCTCCCGATACATCTGATCAACCACAAGGGAAAACAAGAAAGTTGAGCTTGGGCAGCACAAACAGTGAAAACTCTGGGTCAACTGAAAGCTTGCCATCAGCATGCCTCACCAACAGTGAGTGAAGCCTGGTGCCATGCACTATTGGACATGGCAACAGCCTTTCCCTTCACATTGTTTGTGTGAAAAAGTTGATTTTGAAAAGAAAAGGTATCTGCTTGGAATTTGGGAAGAATTAGAATAGCCCAAGTTTCTGCATTTTTACATAACACAAGTTATCTTCCTTTTCTGTTTGTAATTAGATAGATAAAGGAATAGAAAAGAAGTCACAGTTTAGTATTAAGGTGCCCTCATAAATAGCCACAAGAGTTTCATAGTAATGGGGGTTTATGATCATGTTCCAGGCATGAAGCAGTATAGGTAGATAAGATTTGTTACTCATAATTAAAAGTGCTGCAAATCATTATATTGTGCTGCTATGGACTATAGTCATATGTGTGTCTATCTATCTATCTATCTATCTATCTATCTATCTATCTATCTATCTATCTATCTCAATATTTGCTTCACTGTTTGGGAGGCATTTGCAATTCTTACCCTATAACATGATCATAAAAGTACGAGTCTTTCACTGTACATTTTCTGTGGACCAGAAAGCAGTGGGGATCGTGCTGAGGTGATTTCTGCTTCCCAAAGCTTGGACCCAGAAGAACTCTTTAGATGGCGTGCAGTTAAGTGATGATGCAGTCAGTAAAAACAGTACTTTCGTGAATGATAGATACCTTTAACAGACTCAAAATGTCAAGATTAAGAAAGCAGAAGACTTAATTCCATTATCTAGCTTAAAAATGAAGACAGCAAGAAATCTATTGATATAGAAATGTTATGCTATTTTGTTTCATTTTTTTAGTTACTGCAAAATGGTGGGGAACAAAACGAATAGATTATGCCTTGTATTGTCCAGATGTGCTGACAGCCTTTCCAACGGTGGCCCTGCCACATCTCTTTCATGCCAGCTACTGGGAATCAACGGACGTTGTGGCCTTCATTTTAAGACAGGTAATTGATCTTTTATTTTTTCTCTCTGCAGCAGATAACCTTGTGATTGTTAATTGCATCTTCCAAGGGTCAGTCTTTTAGTCTTTAGGTCAGTTAGATGGCTAACTGTGGATGCATCACATAGAACTGCATGTAGGAGTGACAGATTTGGTTTGATTGGAGAGGTGAAGGGGACAGTGAGCCCACCATTAGTGCTGCTGACTTTGTGACCGGTAATATTGCACCTTTATGCATACCTCACCCCTCCTATGCCCTAGATCAGTATAACCCTGTATTATATATTAATTTCTTCCTGTTTCTTAAGGAATAGGCTATCTCCAGCCTTACATAATTATATATCTCCCTATAAAGTACTGGATTACTAGCATACATCTCATAGTAAACCAGCAGTTTGAAAGTACTACTTCAATAAGAAAGTCGAGTCTCTCCTTTACAGGACACTTTCCTAGCTTTGTATGTGCATTACAGCTTTTAGAATTTAATAAGCCTTTCAAGCATTTAGAACATGTCTGTAAAACAATATGTGAACTTACAGTACTACATAAAGGACTGGTTAGTTCCAGTACAGTCTGGACCTTCTGCCCTTGTTGGGGATTAAGATTAAGACTAACGGCTCCTGAATGCCCTGTGGGTGCATATATTGCCTGCACATTACCTCTAGTGAATAGAATTTATGCCAATTTGTTGAAAACCATGCTTACTTCTCAACATTACTGTGATTTGTTGCAAGCCAACTGCTTTGCTGACTCTGATTGCAGCATGATTTTACTCAAGGGACTTCATATAAGACATCTTTTTAAATGGTTCTAGACCACTCTTCTAGCAAGGGCACCCAGAGTGGAAAACTTAAGCAGAGAAAACCAGCTGTTCAACTTGAAAAAAATGCTAATCTATTTCTCATTCAAAATAGCTATTTGTGATTGCAGGTACAACCCACAGATTTCAGTGAGACAGGGCTTCTGGTTTCAATTGAAATGTGGCATAACCCACACCTGGATTCTGAATTCTGTGGGTTGTGTCCTGAAACCTGAGTTGGATGTGCAATTTTCTTGGTAAGTGTGTGATATTTAGGTTGTAAGAATGTGTATGACATGATAGAGTTCTGCATGTTCACAAGTTGGGCTTCACTGGGTCCTTGTGGGTCCCTTCCAGCTGAGGATATTCTATGATTGTCTGATTGTCTTTGGATGTTACTAGCTACAAGCCAAATCCTGAGCCTATCACCTACTGTAGTAGTGGTACCCAAAAGGGATAAGAAACATTCTCTCTGAGTAGATATGTAGGGTTAGAATTAGGGTTAGGTTTTAAGGTGTGGTTTTAAGCTGCTTTACTGACTTTGCAGACCATAATCAAGACAATGTGACTGTCACTTGATACCATCCTAATTTTTTCACCATTTTCTCTAGAGGAATGTGCAGGCTCTGTTGTGAATGAAAAAGCTGTTTGATAAGTATTTGAGATTAAGTGTTGGCCAACAGAGTGAAAGCAGTTTCTGTGTCTGTGCAGTTAATGTGAACATATGGCTTTACCTCTCTACTTTCATTGTGCTTTTGGCTCTGCAGTGTCACTCAACTGGGGCAGCAGTGTAATTTCTCTTTCTTTGCCAAGTACCACGACTCCCCAGGCCACACACTATTTATTAAAATATTAATATAATTTCAGGTGATGAGGTATGAAAATGTAAATTTCAAGGAAAACAACGACCTGGATCCAGAAACACTAAGTCCATCCAATCCACGAGAAAAATGGCTACGCAAAAGGACACATGTCAAATTGAGGGTAAATTTAACTCTGAATATATATGGCAGCTATGGAACATGGGTTTGGCAGAAATTTAAATGGAGTTTGATCTCGTCGAGTAAGAGTTTACATAACTGAATATCACTAAAGAGCTGGAAACTGCTAACTTAATCCAGAGGCAGGCAGATTAACAGTTAGGGAATATGAGCAATTTCATCTTGGTTTATCACTACATGTTGGGAGAAAGTGTATTTCTTTCTTTAAATAACAGACAGGCCCTAAGTTTCCATTATGCAAAGAAGTTTCTTTTATGCTAGTTCAAACCATAAGCCAAGCACAAATATTTCCTCCATTCTTCAGGTGCTAAGTCAGTTAGTAATGTCAGTTAAAATGCATGTGCCCTACACATAACGGTGTGGCTCTATGGCACCACTTGAAGTGAAAGAGAATTGGCTTTCCCTTAAACGTTCTCTCTTATTTGGTTGTCTTGAGCAGTCTCTCTAGAAAGTCTATTCAGGAACCCACCATTAGTGGAAATCAGGCTCCAGCTGAAATGAGAATGCAGTGCACTTGACGTACCTCAGAAATACTGTTCAGGACTGTGTTTCTGTGTCACTGTTCATGACATAATATAGACAGCAGCCTCGTGACAAAAACAAACAGTACCCTTCCCATCTTCTGCTCTGATTTCAGAATGTGACTGCTAATCACCGAGCTAATGATGTCATTGCAGCAGAAGATGGTCCTCAAGTACTAGTTGGGCGCTTTATGTATGGACCTCTGGACATGGTGGCTTTAACAGGTGAAAAGGTGAAGTCCAAGTAATCAATTTTCTTAGTTTTACTAGAAACAGTTGTTGAATATGGCACACATGTATAGTGTCAGAGAAAGCCTTACAGTGAAGGGAAGTGTGTCACTAACCGCCTACTACTTCAGCAAAAATATGGTGTAAAGTGGGCTTACCTCATAGCTGGCCTTTTTTTGAGCTCTCATCTCTCTTACCTGATTATGGCTATCTCCTTTGGTTAGTTGTGGGTGTGCTGTGCAGTGGTTTCTGAACCTGCCATCCAGCTGTACCACCTACTGGAGACTATTAACTTTCCGAGGAAGAAGGAAAAAGAATTTTATAGTAGTTGACAAAGCACTAAAAGAAAGTCATGTATCATTCTATCCAGGTAAAACAACTAGATAAAAGAATAGACATTCTAGAGGTTAGATGGCTGCTGTATCTCTTACACGTGGGCGAGTAAGGATTAGTTTTAGAAATTAGTAGTAATGTGACACAATTGAAACTGTCATTCCTAAAGCTGCCTGCAGAAGCCAGGCTTACAGCTAATAAAGTCAAGCGTCAAGTGAACACATTTTTTTGTATTCACTGAGATTGTAAGAGTTTCTGTGCAAATTAAGAGAGCAATGCTGCTGAGCTGAGGGCAAAACTGAAGCGTGGAGGCTTCACTTGGCCTGTTTCACGTTCAGCAAAGTATTTAATATCTTTTACTTTAATTTTGATGAAATATTTCAGTTGAAGAAAACCATATTGATGAAATCTTTTGATAATTTGAAGTGTTTTGGTTGTAGGTGAGGTTATGATTTGAGAAAGATTTCGTCTCAATAACCAGATGACATTTTATAGGTTTAGTGTGCGAAAAGGTAATATAACCGTGCAAGATAAAACTGGTTTTTTCCTAGTTTAGGGTTCCTGCCAAATTTCTGACCTCTATACCTGTGTTTGACACTTGCAGTGCCAAGATCAGGGCTTTAAATTATGAAGACAATAAATTATGAAGGCAATAAACTCTAGCATTGTATGTTAGGAAGCATTTGCTTATTGAGAGGACTCTCTTTGAAGTTCTTACTGAGCCATGATGTTCCTTCAAACTTCCTTGTAAGCTTTTACTACCAGCCATGGTTGGAGATACTAATATTACCTAGGCTTGGCAGGCCTTGTAAATAGGGGGTGTTTTGTTGGCTATCACACTAGATTACTGTTTCGTTGGTTTTGCAGGTGGATATCTTCATAATGACTGAGCCATCTTCGGGTAGGTGGGTGTATTTTGACACAGAGATATCCAACAGCAGTGGACGAATATCCTACAATATACCTGAACAGAAGAGACTGAGAGTTGGTGTGTATCCCATCAAAATGGTGGTCAGGTAATAGCTCCAAGCTGGACCTAAAGCAGTGATGGATTGTTGTGATCAGGAAGGAACTGAGTAAAAACTTCATTTGAATCCGTGCTTGGGAGATTAAATCAGCGAGGAGAATTTAGCTGAAATAGAATGTGTTGTTATCTACCAGTTAACAAAGTCCAAAGTCAGCTTACAATCCAATGTAGTGCTACTTGAGGAGCAGAAAATGTTTTACCTCAGTTTAATAAAAAAGGCAATCAGTTCAAGAAAATAGAGTTACCAATACGCAAATAAAATTATATTCAAAAGTGAAGCTTTAGAGTGCAGGAGTAAGTTTCTAAGAGGAACAAAATTAATTGTCCAGTCTTTGTTCATTAGGCTGTGAGCACATATTGTAAGAATCTTCATCACCAGACATAAACATGGTCTTTAGATTACAGGTTTTAGGGAACATGTGGTGGTGGGATGGGAAGAGCTTTGGATTTCCTTGTCATTTATCCATTTTTTAACATCCAGTTCTCTTGGGGAAAATACATCATAAGGAAGTGTGTTTCACATGTCTTACCACGAGAAGAGCGATGTATGACTGCATTGGGTTTTGGGTATTTTTTGTTTTGTTTTGGGTTTGGTTTTAGTTTGGTTTTGTTTGTTTGGTTTTGGTTTTTTACTTTTCTTGACTGGCATTCCCATTGTACTTTGCAAGGATAGAGGGTGGCTAATGCTCATATTACCAACTGTTAAGCTTACGGAGAAAGTTTGAGTAGTAGTTTGAGTACCTCAGGCTTGTTTGTGGGGTTTTTTGCTAATTCTTTTAGCTATTTGTACGTATGTGATTTCTTACTAAGATCAGCTTCCAAATTTCTCTTTGGAAAACTATTTCCTAAAAGTGTTAAGTTTCAATTGCCCCACATAAGACTGAAATCAGAAGCCATATTTGACAGTGATTTTTAAAGCTGTAGGTCCAGACAGATCTAATTTCAAGCCGTAACTAGAACATGCAGAAAATACATGCTGACATTTTGCTTTTTAAATTAATTTATTGCTTTGACTCTCCAGAGGGGACCAGAGCAGTGCTGCAAGTTACCTGACTGTACTGCCCCGAGGAATGGAATGTGTTGTGTTCAGCATTGATGGTTCCTTTGCAGCAAGTGTTTCAATTATGGGAAGTGACCCCAAAGTCCGAGCGGGGGCCGTTGATGTTGTCAGGTAAATGGGGTTTGAACACTTCAAATCTCTGACTTTCTGCTTGAACACAGTAGGAAGGAAAAGGCTTGTTTCGCTAAACAGACAGCAGTTTTCTAAGGGCCAAGATTCTTTGCAGATACATTTCTATATTTTCTTGGACAGCAGGTCTGCCTGAATTTCAGAGTAATATTAGAATGCTGTGGATTACATTGAAATTTGTAGTTTAAGTTGCCTAAAGAGAAAAAGTTGCTTCTTGGGAATATGACCTTGAAGCGTGTGCAGTAAATTAATAATGATTCCATGTGTATTTTGCTTTTCACTAATTTCAAATGAGGATGTTATTTGTATTTCAAAAATACAAATATTTATCCTGGCATTCTTGCCAGGAATGCAAGAATTATTTTTGGAGGAAAAATTAAAAGGCCTTTTAATCCATTCTTGCTGGTCTGTTAATGTTGCACTGGATGGGAAAAGGCAGTTCTCATTTTGAAACTTGCATGGGAATGTAGAAATGTCAGTTTTCAAGGGTTTCCATTCCTTACAGCTGAAATGGCAGGAAATCTCATTAAAGATTTCAAAAGTAGCAGTACCTGGTGTGTTACAAGGTTTATTCTAAGTATATTTTTAAATGACTCTCATATTTTAGATAATATTTTGTGTGAGAATGTCTCTTGCTTTCCTCCATCTCCCCCAAGGTGTAGACATTATTACTTAGTTTCTTGATTGGATTTCTTGATTTCTTGATTGGAGCGGAGACTTAGGCATGCTCCTTTCCACTTGTTGAAGGATAACATCTGACTTCTAACTGGTCTGAGAAAAGATGCTGACCTGACCTGTGAGTGTTGTTTCTCTTTCTGCACTTATATAATTTAACTGCTTCTTCTGACAGACATTGGCAGGACCTGGGATATCTGATTATCTATATCACCGGCCGTCCAGATATGCAAAAACAGCGTGTGGTTTCGTGGTTGTCTCAACACAATTTCCCACAAGGGATGATCTTCTTCTCAGATGGACTTGTTCATGACCCACTGCGACAAAAGACCATTTTTCTCCGGAATCTTGTGCAAGAGGTACTATTTATAGCCTTAAAACCTCTTTTCAGAGAATGTCATTCAGTAGAGATCTCTCTTCTTTCTGAAAAGTAAATCTTACTGGCCATCACAAAGTCTTTTTGCCATTTGTCATTTCTTTTCTCACTTTTTAAAGAGCAAGGAAAGCTGATAAAACATCCAAAGGGACCTCCAGTTGTGACAAATAAGTAAATGAGCTGCTTGTTCTTTCCTTTGTGCGTAGCTGTAGTTCTTCTTCACATGCAGGCAGACCAATTTAGCTTTCTGTGGTTTACAGATTGAAATTGTTAACAATGAACTCATATGCTGCTTCATTGCAAATCAAGCTCCAGCCTTGTAGTTGCATGGTGTTCAATAGTGCGTTCACTTTGGAAGTAATGTTTGTTTCAGTGCCACATCAAAATCTGTGCCGCATACGGTTCCATGAAGGATATTTCTGTGTACAGTGTCTTGGCTCTGTCGCCATCCCAGATCTACATAGTCGGACGATCCACAAAGAAATACCAGGCACAGTGCCAAGTAAGTAACTCTTGCTATTCAATCAGGAAGTCCTAGGGAAGAAAAAGAAATGCACGCAAGTGAATGCATATGCAAACTCGCACACACACAAAGCAGCGACAGTATTTCAAAGAAAGGCAGTTTGAGTTACAAATGAGGCATTTTCTGGAAGAGTGAATAGTAAAGAGAATCAAGCGGTTGCAGGTTGTATCTACAAGTGCATGCATTGCATACTTCTGAATGACAAAATGGAATGGGTCACTTGAGAAAAAAGCAAGGGGAGAGGAGTATTAGTACTCTGTAGGTGTCTAACTGGGATGCCAGCGATCAAAACTTAATTCCTCATAGACCTCATAGGTCAATGCAGCAGTAATTTATCACTCCTTTTCTTTCCTTCCTATTTCAGTTCCTCAGTGAAGGTTATGCAGCCCACTTGGCGTCGCTGGAGTTCAGTCTCCATTCACGACCCAAAAAGAACAACTCTCGGATGATCTTGAGAAAAGGCAGCTTTGGCCTCCACTCACAACCTGAGTTTTTGCGCAAGAGAAATCACCTCCGCAGGACTATGTCTGTACAACAACCTGACCCACCTTCTTCGAACCCCAAGCCAGAGCGTGCTCAGAGCCAGCCTGAATCAGACAAAGATCATGACAGGCATTTGCCTTCCATTGCTTGGGTTCGAGGTGGAGTTCACAAATTTGAATCTATTCCCTAGGAGGATTGGGAATGTAGATCTTGGGTGTACCCCATAAAACTTGTAGGCATGCCTCGAAGATAGTATATAGGCAGCTCCAAACTAAGAGAAGTAGACAGGAATTTGTACCTTGGAGTCTTCCCTGTTCTGAAATCTGCCTTCTTACACCGAGTGGGGCACTTCCAGCCTCTTCCTCTTGTCATGTTTATTGGGAAAGTTTAAAATAATCTAAAACTATCACAAGTTTATCATCATAGCAACAGGAAGTATCTTTGGTTATTTTTTGGAACAGATAAAATATGTGCAATAAGAGGAAAAGATACTGATTTTACTCAGAAGGATTGTGATATCAGCTAACTAGCTGCACTCAAAACAGTATAAAGAGTAGGTCCTGTAGGTTACAGAGAAGGTTTACACTTTAAACATTAAGTAGTCATGTCTGTTTCCACTTCACTTTTCCATAAAAGCGATAAAGGGAAGCAGCAGTGGGAGCTACAATAACAGGTGGTTAGGATTTGTACAAGATGCTTTTTGGGTGCCTTAAACCCAAGGTTTTCTTTCAGCCTACAGTGTTGGTCAACAGACTCCGACATGGGCACTCATGTCTGTGTGAGGTGCTGGAGAAATAAATGAGAGAACTTCACTTGTGAACCAAACATAAGAACTTCATGTTAAAAATAAATGTGTCTGCCACAGTTTGAACACAGAGTGTTGTTGTAAACAAAGTAGTGTGCAACTGTACAAAGATCACATTGTTTGTGGAACTTGGTGACTGTGCAAAAATGTGTGGACTACTCCAAAGAAAGATGGCTCTGATGATCTCAGTCCGCGAGTCAGATCCTAAGAGGGCAAGTTAAAAGGAACCATTTTACTAAGGGATCTGCAAACTTCAGAGCAATCACTTTTTAAATTATTCTAAGTAGAATCTTTACACTGGAGGGGAAAAAAAAGTAATTAAGTAAATTGATAAATTGTTTACCTTTTCATGCTTTACAGCAACTTCTCTATTAAGACAATCTGTAGCATTCATAATTATAGCATTTGAGCTTCAAAGAGTGGACATGCGAAAATACAGGTGCCAAATAGACATTTTTCTACTGATTTAAATTTCTCTCTGATCTCTCAGTGGACTTACTAGAAGTAAAATGTGTGACGTTTTCCCTAACTAGTAATATTTCTAAAGCGTTATAGTTTCTTTAACTAGTAATAGTAGCAGTTTGCAGATTCTTCATGCAGATACTTCCATTGAAATTCATCAAGAGAACTTTAATGACTGAACTGACACATGTTTTAAAACCTGCAATGAAGTTACAAGGGCACATAAAAAACCCTTTTTTTTTAGAGTTAAAAACATACTATTGACACTGAGAAAGCTTGAAGTCAACAGGACATTCCTCTTTCAGGTTTGTTGTTTGTTTTTTATTTCAGGGAATTGGGATGGAGAGGGTGTTCTGCCTCTCCGTCTGCCTTTCAGGTTTTGCTAGACCAGAAAGAGTCTCTCACCAAGTTGGTTAATGATTTTGAAAGTTAACATGTAAAACAAGCAATGCAGTGGGAAACTATTAAGACAGTGCAGAAGTAAAGTAAGTCTGTACTCCCTGTTAACCCTGAAGTTTCAGTGGGCTTTTGGAAGAGCATAGGAATGTAGCTTTTGCCTTAAGAGGCAGCAAAATAGCTTATAAGTGGAGATCTTTGATATATATTTTCAGACATTACTTGGCAAAATTGTCAGTTACCTATTTCAAACTTCCTGAAATATCTCTGGCACATCAGTAGTTGTTTTTGTTTTTGTTTTTTTTTTTAATAATGCTTCCTTTAAGGAAAGGGGTAATTTCTGTTGAAGATTAAGGAAAGATGTAAAAAGTTTGGTAGCAAACACTTATTGGGAGCAAGTAACTACATTACGAGGGGCTAGGGTTTTATGCTCTGTTGCCGAGTCAGCCAGCTACAAAAGCCAAATGAAAGATAGTTTGCAAACTACATTGAAACAGTCTTTGCATTTACAAATGCTTTCCCGGTAGTACCGTAGTTCTTGAACCCATGAAATTGGAGGAATTATTCCATGTTCTGTCTCAGCCCACTGCATGTATTAATTCTAATCACATAGTCCATTTCTTCTTCTCTCCTTTACACTAGGAGGAGGTTGCATGGGTGCACCAGCCTCCATCTCCTTCCAGTAAATTTACTGTTAGCATGCTCCTGCTTGTTAGTTTTAAATAGGCATGGGAATCCAAGGCTTGTGTGAGAGGAACTTACTAGGAAAATTCTAAGTTTTCTGAGGGGTCTAAAATACTGACTGATCAAAAAGTTATTTTTAAGCATTCGTGTTGTGTAGCATGTCTCCTGACAGTAATTGCTATTCCTGTTCAAAGCTACGGTTGCTTTAGCCGTCTACCTCTATCACCCAAGAGACTTGAAAACCTATTTTTTTGTTTTAAATTGCTGTAGTAGAAAGGTCTAGTTCCTTTCAAAAGAGGGATCCGTGTGTAATTCTGTGGCTGTATTGAAGGAAATAGTGTCTGAGTACAAGGTTAGAAAAATCTTCTAGGCTATAAAGGGCTGTCTTTTACTCTTGGAGACATAATGTCAGTTTGCAGGGTTCCATGTCATGAAGACTCTGATTTTGTGTATTTCTATTAATAGCTGGGTCACCTTCACAGTAGTCACTGTGCTGGCTTCCCTTAAGAATATTAGGAGCTAATAGCAGTAAAACAAGTGTGTGTGTGTGTGTGTGTGTGTGTGTGTGTTTATGATTTAGTGTGGTAACAATTTCAAAGTTTCGACAGGTGGTATTAAAATGAAGCTGAAAATACTCTCCCTAACTTTGTTTTCATACAATATATGAGAGCTTATATGGCATTTTCATAATTCCAGCACTGCTGATTGCTCAGGGCTAGAATGGTTTATCTTGTGATCACACGCTCCAGCTGTGCACTTTAGCAAAATAGTGATACAGGCATTTTAGTTACACACACGAAACTGCATCCAGTCATTCGTGGGCATTCAGCTTGCAATTGGATTTCAGTTTTACTTGTGTTTTCATGGAAGATCAGTCCCCTAGGCAGGCCATTTGCTGACTGTAAGTTTGATCCTACAGTCGTCTTCTTCTTGATTGCAAGTCCTTATTGCTGCAGTTTCTGTGCAGTCAGCACTTACCTAAACTATACAGGCTATGAAGGTGTTTCAGCATACACGGAAAGGAAAGGGACAGAGAAGCCAGATGAGTGTGCTCACAGAACATACAGTAGATTCACCAGTTGTTTCAGCACCATCAGTTGTTTTGTGCCTCTAGTGTGTAACAGAAAAGCACATTCTTTTAACGTGCTGAATGGAGGAAGCATAAATGAAATTGTAAAATGCAAAATTGTTAGTCCAGTGGGTGCTAAGGCTATAGTACAAGTAAGCCACAGTTGGAAGCATTTACTTCTTTGTCCTGTTGATATGGATCCATTTTAAATTACTGTAAAAAATGGCGGTGATTAATAGCAGTGGTAAAATTATTTGAGATATTGTGAAAACACACCTTCACAACTGTGGTGTTTTGGTTTTGTCTGTGTGTATGTGTGTATAGCTACTGGAAGACACTTAAGTTTTGGTTCTGCTTTCACAGCAAATTTGTAACCAATATACATTAAAAAAAAAGAACAAAACCAATTCAAACACAGCAACAATGGCTGTCTGTTCAATTTTGTTGTCTAGGTAGGTTTGGAAAAAGATATCATTGTATAGATTGCAGAATTTAATAGTGATGTTAATCCAAATCTGCTTATTTTGAATAACATTTTTGTTTGTGTACGCTAGTGCTCTTGGAATAGATTTTTGCTTGACCAAAGTATTCCTGTTTAGTTTTGTGGCATGGTTTGTATCTATTCAGCATAAAATTCTGTTAGGTGTAAAAATTACAGAGTATTGGTAATTCTTATTCATTGGGGTTCATGAGAGCTGTCATTTTTATTTGTTTACATTAAACTAGTCTTAATTTATACAGATTACTTCACTTTCTCGTCTAGTACCTAGGGAAGTCACTTCTAAACGGCTAAAATTTTCACTGGCTATGTAGAAGTGGAACTATCAGTAAACTAGAGAAAAAAAATTACACACACTGGTCTATGCAGGACAATGACATTTTTTTCAGAAGCCCCGCTATTCTGCAAAATGGCCTTTGTTTGCCATTACTAGTGAACAAGTTGTCCTGTTTATAGATTGCAATCTTTCTTTAGCCAGGACACTGCTAATGTGTGTATTTAACAAACCCTCAATACTTAGATCTATAGTATCATCATGTCCTTCATGGAATAAATCTAGAAAGGGAAAAAAATAAATTTTTTCCCTTCTTTCTATATCGTTTTCTGTTTTAAATTTGCTAAAAGCTTTTTTTATTAGCATTTAAAAGAATACTTGAAACCAGTAGGTATTTTTACATTTTAAAATATGTAGGTCCAACAGTTGTTACTGAACAAATAGGATTTTCCCCAGGTTTTTTTTCCCTCTTGCCATCTAGGCTGCAGAAAGGTGAGTACATCGTTGTAGGACTAGATGATTGGAGCATGGGTATCTTTTTGGTAAACTCATTGGCTTGAGAATGGAGAGATGAGGATTATGCACCACAATTTCATAGTTTTTCTCATTAGAGATTGATGTGTGACATCTGAACTCAAGACTCAAAAATTCTGCATTGAATTGGTCATGTCAGGCATGCAGGGGAGAACGTGGCACTTTGATCCTCATCTAGAGCTGGTACAGGATAGAATTCCTATAAAGACAAAACTTTCCAGCCTACCTTTTCAGCTTCTCTAAGAGCAATGATTCCTCATGGTCTGTGTTCATAGCTTAAGCAGAAATTGTGGGTTTGTCAAGGTAATTAAGACTTCCATTATGTTTAGTCACTCAAGGTAACTATACGTTCCTACAGATGAGTCTAAATTCAGAACCCCCATAAAAAATGGAAGTAATAACACATTTTTCTGGATGAAAAGATCTGTTTTTCAGAAATAAGGCCTGGAACAGCTAGGATCCCGTGCCATGGATTCTGGAATTGAAGTCACATGTTGGCTCTTTCACTCATTTTAGGTCAAGCCCAACAGACAGGGATTATTACAGTTTACCCTCTATGTGTATTTGTCTCAATAAGCTATTCTTGAAACTGAATGGAATTTTGGGGGGTTGGGGAAGTTAAATTTGACAGTTCATTTGGCATTTGTATGGGTGTATAGAACTTAGGAGGGGGAAAAGAGAGGCAGGTTTACAGTGATATGCTGGGAGGTGGTATACCAGAGACTGCAACATTGAAACATGATCTACAGATAGCAAGTTTGAAAGGTAGGATTATTCCTGAATGACTGGTGTACAGCCCAGAATGGCAGTCCTCTCACAGAACCCCAAGTCTTAGGCATAACTTGTTTTTCTATTTGTGGGGGAGAAAAGGGGCAGTCCCCTTACAACTGAATTCACACAAGGAAACTTGAAATTGTAGGTGTTCTTTCAGTCTATAGTTTTATTAAGTGCATACTTTTAAATATTGTCAGTGAGAAGGTTCTATCTGGTGACAAATGTTTATATTTCTTATGGCTGCCTTGTAAAGATTCAAAAATGTACAATAATGAATTTCTTAATATGAAATAAGGAGTAAGATTTCTACAACTGCTATAGATTTTGATGTGAGCTGGTTTTTAAAATCTTAAAATAGATTAGCCACTTCAATAAAACCCTCCTTGCCTTTAAACAAACAGTGTCACTGATTTTTCTTACTAGTAATTTGGTAACTATTGCATCATAATTGTACATGTCCTAGTAGCTGGTGGAAACATTATAAGTAGAGGCTGTTTGATCTGTCTGAAATAATACTTAGATTGGAGGTCAGCTGTTCAAAAAACTCCAACCCTCCTTCCTTTTCAAAAGTCATAGAAGAAGGTATTTCACTAATGAGACAACATCTTTGTGAAAGCTTTATAGAAGTAGTTTCAGGACATGCAAAGAACAGCTTGGAGATACTATACTTTCCTATACTTCCGTACAGAAAAGTTGTTAAAAAACGATAAAAACCAGCCCACAAAACACACACAAACACTATGTCAAGAAATAACATAAGCTAAAATTCTCAGTCATCTGGAAGTCTAGAAGTCTTCAGGCTGGAAGGGTTGCTTTTGTGTTTCCAGGCCTCATTAACTGTTTCAATGTTTTAAAATGGTTTCATTTGACAAGAAAAAAAAGAAAAATTGTGAGCAAGTTTAAAATCAATACTTATACATAAATCATAACTGAATTCTTTTCTTATTTATACCTGATACCATTAAAGTTTTAGTAACACTGGAACTACTAAGTCACATGCACATCTTAAAAATTATCAAGTAGAGCAAAGTTTCCCAAATCAGTCTTTCGTTTGAAGGTTCATTTTAGAGTGAACATAATCGGAGAAGCCTGCACAAAGCTTACCATGGAAAATAGCCCTGCTGTTGAATTCTAGAAATTTGAGAAATCTTTGCTTTAGTTTGAAAGACTGAACTTTGTTATACTGAATGACCTACCAAAAAAGGCTTGTGAAATGAATGTTAAATGGGTTTTTTAAAGTAATTAGAAGCAAAATACAGGTATCAAATGCTAAGTATACATAATCAAAATACTTCCGCTGTGATACTAGCTAATAACAGTAGTTGCAAGAGGTTACATTAATTGTAGTAACAAATTTCCATGTATAACTAAAAGACACAAAAGCAATGTTTAACTCAGCTGCCAAGATGCTATCTAAAGCAGCAGTAAGAAATGACAAAGTTGCTCTGATTTGTCTGGAACCAAACTACCTAAGATAGGATTAGTTAGGCTAATCCTTAAGGCCATGAAGTAAGAGTCCTAATATGGCTCTGTTCTTGTGGCATTAGTGAATCCACAGAAGCCTGTTGCTTTGGAACGGCAGTTTTGCTTAGAACTCAAAGAAGCCACTACTGTTTTATTAACTTCCAGCTAACATGATGAATAACTTTTAGTTCGCTAATAACAAAAAAACCACCAAGTTAGGCTTTCAAAATAATAGATCAATCTTTTTCACGTGGAAAGTACTTGTGCTAAAACTCGTGGCCACCGGATACCAGTTTAAACACTACTCTTACCTAGGATTACCCTTCATAAGTCTGTCATAAGCCCTTGCTTTGGCCATTCTTACTGGCCAGTTCAGCATCAGTTTCTAAGTACTTACTGCCTCACGAAAGTCACTTTCAAGATGGTTCTCTCATCTCAGCAGGAGATAATACACTGTGGTTGGTACCATTTTGATTCTCTCTTTACTTGAAAAGAGAAAACAAGGGAAGTCCTGAGCTGCTTCATCAAAAAAAAAAAAAGTGTAATAGCTCATTTAAGCGTAGAGAGTGCAGCCTTTCAGGTGCTATACAGACCTCTCCTTTGTATGTGCTCGTAAACTTGGAAACATGAAAAAATAGTTACAGCCATTTCTGTCTAGGTACCAAGTGCTTGATGGAGTTTCTTTGCTTGCCTTCTGATAGCTTGAGACGGTTTCAGGGATCGATGTACAGACTGTGAGTTTTGTGCCATTAGATAGTAGTAGTTTGATATTGCTTGTCGTCGCCTGCAGAAGAACAACAGGACTACCATTAGCAGCATGAAGTCAGTAGAGTTAATCTACTGGTTGTCACACAAATTGCTGGAAAACAGATGAGAGAAAGGAAGAGGTCTGGCACACTTTCCCTGTGTAGCTGTTCTAAACACTGGCAAGAAAACATTTTGTTATCTTCAGTGAACGTAAATGGCAGTACGCAAATTAAGTACTGCAATATTTTAACTAGCAACAGGAGTATTTCTTGTGATACAATCTAATTCACTAAAATGCAAAACATCAGAACAATATATGGAGTTGGAAACAATCATTTGAGATCAAGGTTTGCTGCATCATGTAAAAATGAAAAGGGAGAGCTAACATTAAAACTCATGGCAGTTGGATACCAGAACAGAAAGTCTCATGCAAGACTAAAGGCACCTTCAAAAAAGCTCATTTCACAATTATTCCGGTAGGCAGCTAGGCAGTAACAGAGCATATCGTATGCATCTACACATGCAGGAGAACTGGACCAAATTGTGGAAGCAGTACAGATCACTGCTTAAAGCATCAGTCAGGCATTTGAAACTGCTCTCATTTTTCTTGAAAAGTTACAGCGGTGTCTTGCACTTATCTTTGTTGCTAAAATAGGACATAGTATTCAGGACGTACCTTTCCCTTTAACAAAAAGAACACTTCCAACATAATAGGTGAAGATATTAATGTCCTAATCACAGAAGTCCTAATCACAGAATAATCTGAGTTGGAAGGGACCCAGAAGGACCATCGAGTCCAGCTCTTAAGTGAATGGCCCATACAGGGATTGAACCCACATCCTCGGCATCATTAGCACCGTGCTCCAACCAACTGAGCTAATCTCAGGGTTGATCACATCTATTTGGGTACAATTGCTGTGTTTAAAAATGCCACCAATACAGTTATGAGCTGCTGTTAATTGTGACAGCATGGACTCAACTCCTACAAAAATTCGAGGGATGGAAAAGAAAGGCTGTAAAATCAGACAGTTCAGGATAATGGTTGGTTCTCTCGTGCTTTGTGATCGTTAGTAACCAGTGAGAACTGAACTCGAGTGACAAAAACATTAGTACCAGTAGTTTTCTGGTCTGGGGTGAGAAAAGCTGATGTTTGCACAAGAGGTTCATTGTGAACCCATAAGGACTCCCTAATCCACAATTTAGAGGTGAAGTTTTACAACTGCACAATGATCTGCTATAGCAGAGACAGCCACAGTGAATATGAAGGAAGAAGACTATGGTTCTACATAATACTGCCTTAAAGCAGCATGAGTTAATAAGCCTTTCTCTCTCTAAACAGCAGGTTTTCTCCCCACAGATGTATGCAGGCACAGACAAAGTAAGTGAACAACTACTTTACCTGGTTGCTACTATCTTCAGTTACGAATGAGAGAAACTGTCACATCACTAGCAGATGGGAGAATATTAGGAGTGAGAGTTAGTGAACTTTCAGTGGATATGGTAAAATTAACTTGATACAAGCTTCAACCTATAGTTACCTAGATGTGGTCCCAATGGTACAAATCTTTGCAATTACCTGGGATGTTGAGCCGTTACCTCTTGGTAGGTAAAGTACTTGATGCTAAACTCTCTCTAGAGAATTTGAGGTGCTTGACATTTAGTTATTGGATGCTTGACATCAAGTGTTCTAAGAGAGGAAGAAGTTTAGGGAATCACCCTGTGACAAGATTTCTGACCTTTAATTTTTACTTTCTTAATATGTCTAATTCAGAATGACGTAACCTTCACAAATATAGCAGCCTACCACCTTGTGGATTAACCGAGGTGTTTTATGAGGCTTCTTCATCTGGGTACCATGGACTGTTTGTTAACATAATGCTACCTAATAAAAGGATTTTATTTATAGATGTGCAGACATCAGTGACTGTGTCAGTACACTGTAATTTTCCCACCTCCTCCCCCAGCCTGGACTGGCACCTCTTTTAGACAAGAGTCAGGGAGGTACTATTCTCACACAAGGTCAAAGGTAGGCACTTGCTGCTAAAAATCTGACTTCCACAACAAGGAAACTGAAGACAAGGCGAGCATTTGACAGGTTTCAGGAGCTGCAAATCCAATTGCAGATTTAATCTTCCCAGGTATCTTGAAGAAAAAAAGGATATACGACATTACACCTGAAAAAGTTCTGCAACTATTCCTCATCCTGAGTTACAGGGACTACTTAGCCTGCAATTGGCTACGTTCAGGTGGCAGGTAACCTGTGCCAAAAGTTGAGGGACACTTAGCAGTATTTACCTCTCCTCTTTCACAATGGCATCATTGAATGCTTGGGAGATATGCTTCAGTTGGCAAATCCCTGAGGAGACCAGTTCCAACTCGCTGTCAAACTCTCTGCAAACGGAATGGTCATTGCTAAAGATCAAACAGGACAGGCTGACTAGGCAACACTACTCAAGCTTCTATCCCTGCAGTACCACTCTTGCTACCTCTAGACTTTACCCAGAGAAGTTTAGGGCGGTGGCAGTCATGCTCTTAATTCTCCTGGCCAACTGCTTCACATATCCATTCATCCCCCAAACAGCTATCTTCCAACTCAGACACAGGATTCAGATTCACAAGGCTTGGATTCAACTTCTAGCTTTAACCTTTCTTGTGACTTTGACCAAAAGAAAAACCTATGTGCACATTATTAAGTATTTCCCTAGCTCACAACCCTTGATCTAATTCGTGTTTGTTCTCTGAGACAGGAATCTCTCTACATTCTATACAGAACTCAGCATAAGCAGAGCTATTCCTGGTATATTTGCAATACAAATAGCAGCTTTGGAAAAGTTACAATTAAGTCGGAGTGAGAAACATACAGAGCATTTTCCTTTACCCAAAAGGCACCAGCAAAGATCTCAGATATGTCTCTAGCAAAAAATTACTTTTTATGTTTCAGCTTTATGCAGAGCTCAGTCTCTGTCTATACAGGGAGCTGGAACTACTTTCTTAACTATTCGAGCAGCACACACCTTCAGGGGAATGGGACAGAAAACTTCATACCTTGCCTTTCACTTTACCAGGTACTCTAATGTGACTTACATCTTTCTGCTGGAAGGAGCACGTGATGAATAAGGGCTCTTCAGTGCTGCTGCTCTTCTGGATCTCCGGAGAGAGACAGCATTTTTACCAAGCCAGGATGAGAAATCCCTCCATTCTCTATGTTCTGACATCATTGTCGGCCCAAGCAAGGCCCTTTTGCTGGACCTTGGAGTGCCTTTGGAACTGGCTGCTGGAGTAACACTCTTACAGCAAGGTGTTCGAGGTGTAGCACTTCTTTCTTTGGTAGAACTGGTCACACAGCTTCTGCTGATGGAGTCAGCTGGACAGGTCATCACTGAGCGTACTGGGCTTTGGCAAGACTTCTGTATTTTCTGAAAGAAGCATTAGACATGTTAGGCTAAATCAACTCAATTAACCTTGAGTTTGGAGCCAGGAAGACTAGGAATATTTGGGCTGAATTCCTAGCTTCCATTCTCATATCAGGTTTCAACCAACATGGATGCATGTCAACCTCTGTACTCATTTGCATTGTAGGAGTCACTTGCTTCCCTAACCCTCGACACTCATCAAGGCCTTCAGAGCAGGCATTGGAACAAAGCTCCTGCTGCTCTTATACTGGAAGAAGTCAGGCTCCTCAACACAGAGCTCATGTGTTTAAAAATCTGAGGTCTCCACAAAAGAGAAGTGCAAGCTTGAATCTGCTACCCTGCAGTAGGTTTTGTCAGTCTAAATTTAGATTAACTATAATGAAGAACATGCTAGTAAATAGTATGGGTACAGGAGAATAAACAAAATTTAAAAAAAGATCCAAAGTGCTGCACATTTCTCAGTAACAATTCTTTGCAAGAGATGGCAATCTCTATCCAACTTCCTCTGTGTGAAGGCTGCTCTGCCATACCTGACTAAATACAATAGGGGAAAAGCTTTTATTTCGTAATAAAATAAAATAAAAAGTTTTCACCTTCCTCCATGTTCTGCCAGATCCATAATTTGCCTGTCTATTCTTTAGGAAAAGATATGAAAGATTTTAAGAGTTAGTAGCTATGAGACAACTACTAAGTTGTGCAAGTGCGTGGGAATGGACTCTCCGGAGTACAGCACTCAGTACAGAATTCAGAAATCTTAGTACTGGATTTGAAGCAAAAACTAAATTCTATCTATGTTCCCCTGCAAAGGCAAAGTACCTGGGACACTGTTCCAAAAGCATATTTTGCTGTTCTTTTAATAGTCTGAAGAGTTTGGCACCTCTGTCTTGGTTCCAGACTTTCCCTAGTTGGGGTTTTATGAAAATTCAGCTCTACTCGCTTTAATGGTACCCGTTTCCTTAGAGACATGCGAATGGTATTGAGAGAACTCAGAGAGGCCCTTCTCTTGAATTTGTCAGGCACAGGGCTCTCATTCTCACTGAGATCAGTTAGGAGCTGGTGTTTCCGCCATGCCACGGTTGCTTTGACATTTTGGAGCACAGATGCCATCTTGTTCCAGTTCTTGGTCAACCTTATTTCTGAAACAATCAAAATGAGAGCAAAGCTTAGAAAGAACAAGGTATAAAGCAGTGTAAAAAAGGAGAAATGGAAACTGTTACACCATATCTTTGGTTACACTTGCCTGAAACAAGAAGACCAGAGCTGAGCAGACTTTTACTTGGAGGCTTGAAAGAGAACAGGATTGATTTCTACAGCTATTTAGGTTTGTGCAAGTCCACAAAGGAGCCTTATACTGCAATTCCACTGCAAGACTCCAATGTGAGAGGTAGAATGCTCTATGAGTGCAATTTTTTTTTGTGTGTCTCAGATCAAGATCTGATATCCCAAATTTTTGCCTTCTTTAATCAAAACAACCTTCCACTGTGAGACAAGTTCACGTAGCTGCTATTGTCTCCTGCCGTACTTGCTAGCTGAAGGCTCCAGCTTCAGTCACAGTTATGATTGTGGATACATAAGTCCTGAAACAGATAGGATTATTACTGGCAGAAGACTTTGGTGGGAAGGGCTAAAATGCTAGTTATCTATATGACATGACAATTTAAACATATGTACATATATACTTTCAATTCTTGATTTTCACTTGCTAGCAAATATGATTCAGGTGAAATGCCCCGAGAGAGCCGCTGCCGTCCTACGGTTACAATGATCTGTTATCAAATGGGTATTTGCACAGGACAGCGCAGTGCTCTATTTCTTCTGGAGGCCACGGCGGTCTGGGGTAGCCCCTGGCCGGGCCCCTGGACACGCCCGGCCCCAGGCCTCGTCCGAGCCGCTCTCGCCGCAGGGACCCCTCTCTGCTGGCACTGTCCGTGCTCCCCGCCGACAGCCGCGGCAGATCCGCCGTGCCTCCACATCGGGGTAACGGGACACGGGGGCACCGGGCGGGCTCAGCCGGTGCCGTTATTGTGCCCACCGGGACGGTAGAAACAAGCGCGAAAAGTGTCGCCAAGGCCGGAGGAGACGGGCTCGGGAAAAGCGGGCCGCGACGGGGCCGCTCTGGCAGTTGCTCGGGGCAGTACTCACTCAGTGCGCCGGATGGGACCGGGACCCGGATCGGGACAGAGCTACCACCTCCCTGCAGGAGCTGCTTTGTGCGCCGCCACCGCGTTTGAACGCCGCGCCGCCCCCTCCGAGCCGCCGGATTGGCGCCGCCGCCGCCGCCCGCCACAATTGGCTGGGGCCCGCGCGCGCGGTTGCCGTTACTCCTCTCTGCGCGCGCGGAGCAGCCGCGCGTGAGAGGGCGGCCCGTGCCGGGGCTGAGGGGAATGTCCCGGCCCCAGCGGCACAACCGCAGGGGCTGCGCTGCCGCCCGGCCCGCGAGTCTGGCGCCTTTGCGGACCTCGGCCCAGAGATCCGCGTCAGCTGGAGTAGTAAAAGGACTCAGGCTGGGTTGCCCCCTTGGGTATCCAAGCCACAGCTCCTGTTACTTCTGGTAATTACTGGTCAAAGTCTTAGAAAGTTTTTGTTTGTTTGCTTTTACTCCACGGGCTTGTGCAGCTCTTGCTGGAGGAGACAGCTGGTGTAACTGTCCGTGTGGGACCGTAAACCATCCGGGATGCCCTCTGAAGCAAGTCGGGCAGCAAAGAGGGCAAAGGATGTATTTGTTCAGCGGTGGGGGATTTTGTTTTGATTTGGTTTTTTTCTTACCTGAGAAGCAAACAAGACATGCAAAGCATTCATTTCTCTTTAAATGACTTCTAACTGAAAAAAATTGCTCTAGAAAGAGCTGTAGCAGCATCTGTTTTTTTGCAAAGATTTGTTCCCCCCCACCAAGTTAAACTCAGAGCTGACAGCTAAAGACACCTCCTTAGCTAAGACTTGGCTTATAGTGATGGCGAAGCCAACCCAGTAACACTGCAGGATACCTCTTGAATCTCACCACTGGCTTATAAACATACTTTTTACAAATTCCTAAGATCTCTGGTTTTAAAAAAGTTCCACATGATGGTGTTTGTACACCTTTGTATTCACACACTAATAATGATGAGTGTAGTGTAATAAACATCCTTTATTAATAGATGTGTTTCTATGTATTGCAGCTCAATATGCTGTTCTGCTTTCCTCTGTCCGTTGACTTCAGGGCTTCCAGGTATCTGAAGTGTTAGACCTCTTCCCCTGTGTCTTCCCCACCTTCAGTCTCTATAGCGAAAGTTTCAGGTTCTTCTCACTAGCAAACTGGAGCTTCAGCCACCGTATTTTAAGACTTGGCTTGGATTTTCGGACATTGATCTAGAGACCTCCTAAATGACTGATAGTTCTGCAAAACAAAGAGGTCTTGGGGGTACTAAATACAAGAGGGAGAGAGTCAGGTGGTAATCAGACCACATGCTCAGTTTCCAAGGGTTATCTTGATAGCTGGGGGTGTAGATTGGCACTTTAAATGGCAAGAGTGGGCAGAGGAATCCCTAAGAATAGAAACGGTGCTAATTGAAAAGAGCACATGTACAGGCAGAGAGATTCTGTGTGATATAAGAACTGTAGGCCAAAAGGCAAACAGCAGACTGAAGCTGAACTGGGCTGTCAGCCTGTCCTTTCATGCCTGTTTATAAAATTAAAAGAGAAATATCTGAGCCTTTGTAGTTGTAAACAGACTCTCGGGGATCTGCATGTTTTCTTCTTATTATTATGGTGCGTTTCTTGTTTCTATCCATTTCAACTTTTTTACCCAGCACAATATCATGTGCAAAGAAGGAAAGGTAGATTGTTTGGAGATTGGCACAGTGTATTTCTGAGTTGGATCTTCTTGTAGTTGTGTCAGCCAAGAAGCCTTGATTTCTGGGGTAGACCATAAGAAAGTATCACTTGATGTTTTTCCAGTTTCACCCCCAAAAGCAAAGGAATGATTTGTCGAGTGGACATGATTAAGACACGTGTATTACAGAGAAGGGGAGTAAATACATGCTGAATTTTAGCCTCTGAAAAGGTACTAGCAAAACACTAGCTTTCCATGGCCCTTTGTCTGCAGAGCCAGTTAGTACGCTGATCTGTAGAAGACCTCATGAAAACAAGCACATGAAAAGCCGGTGGGATGTAGTTTGTATTTTGTAGCTGAAAACACAGAGGATGCACCACTTCCCTTCTTGACTGTTTATTGCTCAGATCCTTTGTCCATTTATCTGTTCTGTGAAAACTGAGCAAGACAAGACATACAGCCTGCACCTCGCTGGTAGTTTGTGGTCTGTATTGTTTATTTCCTGAGGGACTACCCAGCAAGTCTGCTTTTCTTTTTCATTGTCTTCACCTTAGCCCAAATGGCTTTGGACTATTTTTTTCACTGTTTGCCCTTACATAAATCCAGTTGTCGTGGCATCACAAATGTCACCTCTTTCTTCCATGGCAATGGCTGAACTCCAGGAAGGGTTTAGAAGTAGAGAAAACAAATCTTCAACTCTGGAGGGAAACTCTGTGAGCCGGAAAAGTGTGCATGGAGCTGAATACTCACACAGACCAGCCTTGACAGTGGAACTAGTAACTTCATGGTTTGTTTGCTTAGATGAACTTACAAAGACCCAATTGGTCTTCTGACTTGCCAGCCTGCTCCCTGTCCGTAAGAGCACAATGACTGAATATCCTGCTTGAACTGAGTGATGAAACATCTTATATTGCTTATTATACTCAACAGGGATTTTTCCTTAATCTAAGGCAGGGTACTAATTGTCATGAAATGGTACCCCAGAAGGCTATGAAAAGTCATTAGTGCTAATTTTGCACTGATGGTCCTGTTCAAAGGTATACGGCCCAAAGAACGGAGTACTTTTAAACACTAGGCATCAGACCACAAAATGTGATCAATTAATCATGGCTAATGCTAACCAAAGGTTTCTTAGAGGGTGTGGCTGCTGTAGCAGCAGTTGATACCATTTCACTGTTTAGCTAGCCTGAAGGTGAAGGCCAAAAAGTTAAAAGATGTGTCCTGTGCTTGTACTGTGATTGTTCTTCACTCTTTGGTTTTTTCTTTTGATTTAGGTAAGACTATTGTTTAGACTCAAGAGCTTGTTTGACCCTAACAGCCAGAGTACAGAAGCAAAGAAAGGGTTATTGGTTTTGATTGTGAAGAAGCAAGCTTTCATCCATTTGTTTAGAAGCCTGTTATGTTGGGATTGGCAAGAAACCTACCCATGGCTTTCTGCATGTAGGTTTGACTCGAGACCCAGAAGAGAAGTCCTCTCAATGGAAGATGACAGTGAACCCGAGCAAAGCGCCTGGGCTTATCTACCTGATGTCTGTCTGAGGCATGTCTTCCATTGGTTAGATGACAGGGACAGATCTCGGGCTGCCTTGGTCTGTAAAAAATGGAGTTGCGCCATGCACTCTGGATCTCTCTGGAGATGCAGAACCATCACATTCTGTGGCCAACCATCAAGGGCACGCACACTGGAGTTTCAAAGTGCACTGTGGTATACCAAGAAATATGGCAAGTATTTGAAGCACCTTGAGATCAAGTTATCGAATCCTTACAATACTCCCTTTATCAAAAAATTTCAAGTGATTATGAGAGGTCTTCTTTCACACTTGGGTAAGTGTAATAGTCACCTAGTATCCCTGAGCATCAAGTACCTAGAGTTAGACTGCTTGATCTGGAAAAATGTGGTTAGGGCTCAGTTTATCAAGAACTTAGCTGCCTTCCTGAAAAGAATGAGCAATCAACTTGATTATCTTAACTTAAAAGGAGCAAGAATAACTTTGGAAGAAGGCTGTGAGCTTCTGAATTCTCTGAGCAGCTTGACAAATAGAAGCTTTATATCTGAAATCAATATTGAGGACTTCTTCAGTCTCCACCTTTCTGTCTACAGCAGTGCCTTGTTCCACCAAACTATGTCTAAGTTCCACAGCCTGACCATCCTGACTTTCAATTATAACTGCATCTCTGATGAACTGCTGGACATCCTGCGGGAGCACAGCTCTCATTCCCTGTGCACCTTGAATATCAAGTGTCATATCCATGACCCTCATGGGCAAGTGGTCTCAGGAATGTCATGGGCAAACTTGGCCAAGAGAGCCCCAAAACTGAATGTGAACTTCTTCTTTGAAAGAGTCATGAAGCATGATCACCTAGCTAGGATCCTGCTAGTAGAGATCCCAGTTAGGAGCATCAGCCTACGGAGCTGTTATTTTAGTGACCCAGACTGGACAATGAGACCTACCCTCACCAACCTTCTCCCAGCTTATTGGCGTGGTCTGCAGGTAAGGGAAACCATAGGGACACCCTACTGCAGTATCACAAAGCTAAACAAAGTAATCATGTAGGCCTTCTGCATAACAGCAGTCAGCAACAGCAGCTCCTGACTGCTTCAGTTTTACGTTCAGAGGGCAGTTTTCATACGTGAGTCATTTCAGTTTTTCACCCAGAGTGTAGTTCATGAAATTATCCTTGTCCAGTTATAACGCACCATAATGCTATCAGGCTGCTCTATTTTGGCAACGCACAAATGTCCTACAGCACATCTAAATTAACTAGTGCCTGTGTCAAAGCACTTTGTGTCACAAGGGATGTGTCACCAAAGGTTTGCAACAGCTGACCCACGTAAGTGAGCATCAGGTCTTTGCACGCCAGAGGGAAACATGTGGCCTTACACCTGACGGTTGCTGACAGCTTTCTGTAAGTCCCGTTCCATTGCAGAGTTTCCAATAAACACCAGAGACCTGTAAACCTTTCTAGAAACTATCATTGGCTCTGCTCTTGTCTCTGGGATAATTTTCGGTACGTCAAATAAGATCATGGTATGACTGTGGGTGCAGCGTTTTCTAATGAATGCACAAGGGATCACCCGATCTTAACAGGAGAGTGATTTACTGTAGCACGTACACTGTTGTCATAATGCAAAACAGATTCTCAGCTAATGTCAAGGTACAAAATTGATCTGCTGACACTCACTTTTGTTGGTTAGCCTGGAAAACTATTTGTTGAATTCTAGTTACTGCACGCAATGTCTGTTCAGTAGTACTAACAGTGTTCATTCTTTTTCAAGAAATTAACACTTGAATTGAACAATGACCATGAGTTGCTGGACAATGAGCTGCTACAGCTTATCTTATCATGCAAGAGGTTGTTATTTCTGAAAGTCTGGGCATTTCTAAGCGTCAGCTTTATGGAGAGGCTGCTACAAAACCGTGCAGAAAGGAAATGCATTTTGACTACCATAAAGGTAAGACTTTGTGGTCCAAAACTCCCATTCCCATTCTTGCTCCTGTACCCAAAGGTCCCCATGCCCAGGCAAAGGTCACTAACATAAATGTTAATGTAGCTATCTTCCCTATGTTATGCCTTAGTACTAAAGAGCTTGGGAACCACTCACAGAAATGGGGCTTTCCAACCTACTTAGCCACATACAGATACCATAGAAGTTTATTATGAGGTCTCGAAAACTCTAGAAGCCCTTCCTAGACTGGCATTCCCTTTGCCACCTCTAGTTCAAGCCGTCTCGCACTTCTAGGGTTTCTCAGTCACCTCTAAGGCTCAATGCTTATGTCTATGCTTAAACCAAGGAAGGTGGACTGAATCCCACTAAACTGCAAAAAGATATAAACACATCACACCCTTTAGGGATCCTGTGTTGAACTGGGGCCAGGCCACAACTGTAGCTGGTGTAAACCATGCTGACATGCTACTTTGTGTGCTACAATCTGAATTCAGTAGGTCCTCACTGACCTGTGCAGATCCCAGGAATGCATCGGTTCTGGGGGTAAAAAGAACCTTGCTCTTCCTGTCTGAGTCAGCACAGGCAGACAGCCAGGACAACCACAAAACCACAGCTAAAAGACAAAGAGTACATTTGCTTCCCTTCCGTTGCTCATCGAGGCATCCCCAAAGCAACGCCCAGGCAGACACACACAAGCGGAGATGCAGGCACAGTTAAACTCAGTCCATGCCAGAGGGTCACCGGCTGGTGTTCATACTGGGTTATCAAGGGCTATTCCTATCTGCAAGATCACCTGAGTGATTTACAATCCTCCTTGCTAGTCTTCTGCTATTTAACCCATTCTTCCCAACACTTCCCAAAAATTCTTTGGCAGGACATGATGTTTTCAGTCAGTTGGGAGTAGGAAGAGAGTAAAGCCTCAAGATTCTTTTCAAGTTCAAGGAATTTTGCTTCTCTAGATCCCTTATTAGTCACAGACACTTCTTGTTGCCATGAGCTGTAATGGGCTGAGCTCCCTGTATCTGAGAGACGTGACTGCTATTTGTGCATACAGGTCAGGATTTATACAGCCCAAGACGACAGCACTGAGGAGGAGCGGCTGTTGGCTGATATTTACAGGAAATTCAAGCACCTGATTGACTCAGAACTTAATTATTTTGTCATCACCTACCCAATGGTGTAAACTACAGGGAGAGAAGAACACCCAGTGACATCTGCATTAACGGATCCTTTGGAGGGCTTTAGTAAGGGATTTGAATCTTCACAGCAATGCCTCTGAGAGGGAGTTATCATTCCGGCAAGAGAGAGGCAAGGGACAATTTTAAACTCCGTGCATTAAAATGTTGGACTTGGGAACTGGACTCCTTTGTCTCCGGCATTATTTATTCTTGCCCTTGCTTTGTTTTTCCTTGCCAGAACCAAAGGAAGCAGTGATCCCTTTTCCTCTTACAGGCATGTCTGATAAAAATAAGACCCTCCTCTTTTTTCAGCACTTCTCATTGTAGAGCTTCAAACACTTTACCATTGAAGCCCATCTCATAGCCCATCTCGTTGTTTCCATTTTACGAATAAGGCAACTGAGACATAGGGTGAGGAAGTGATTTTCCCAGAGTCAGCCTTGACTTGATCTCGATTCAGATGCAGACAGATGCACCAGCTAGTGTATCAGCTAGATAAGTTAAGTCGTGTTAAGTTTGCCATACTGTCTAGTTCTTAGGAGCAGATGCTAAGATAAAAACAAAACATACCATGGCCAGTCCTGACAGACACCCCTCCCACTTGCCCAGCTTTCCAACAAGTGATTTATGAGGCCACTCCTGCTCTATCTTCCACAGAGTTGGCTTTTGACACCTTTCAATGGCAAAAGATATCATTGGTTACACAAGAGAAACATGGAAGAAGGGGTGTTTCTCATTATTCTGGAATTTTATTGCCAAGCGGAAGATTTCATCAAACGTTTTAGAGCATAGCTAGCTGTGAAACAGACAGCTGTAAGTACTAGGTCTGTTTTAATTACCTTGCACAACTAGACAGCTTTTAGCCGAGCCAATAAATTTGGAAGTTTGTCAATAAAATTTCAGCAGGAGCTGGTTCTTTGGAGTATAATCTCCCAGTATGATGATGTCAGTAATTGTTTATGTAAACAGACTCTCTCATTTGCATGCACAGCACTTCATCAATGTACAGTGTATTCTCCTTGACCTTGATCTCTTCCTCCAAGGAAAGCTGTCGGCGGCTCAGGCCTTTCAGTTCTGTCTCAGCCTGTGCCAATGCATCCTTTAATCTAATAGGGAAAACAGAGGCAGGCATTAGTTGAAAACACATGGGTAGTTTTTTTTTTTCTCATACGGGTTAGGAATTCTGAGCAAGAAAAAGAAAGATGGAAAGAGATTCATAGAGACAATATCTGTGCAACTTCCCTTAAAGTGTCCTGCACTTCAGAGAAAAGCAATTCCCAACTTTTCAGGGAGAATAGCTGAGACCTATTGTTACTCTGGCACATTAAATTAACCCAGTAATCTATACCACAGATTTTCCTCGTGCATCATTTCCACTTGCCTTTGAATATTTTTGGTAATCTCTTGAACTTCACTCATCAGGCTGCAGTGCACTGTGTCATAGCACAGTTCCACATTGGGGCGATGGTTTCTCGCTTCCAAGCGGGTTTGAGCGACTTTTACAGGTCCTTCTTTATCAGCAATTGCTTTCTTTAAAGCTGCAATGTTCTTCTCCTGCGAGGCAGTCTCATCCATCACCTTAACAAATCCAACAACAAAACTCTGCACGCTGCCTCTTACAATGTGTGAAATTATCATCATCTTTAATAATTGTAACAATCATAGTAACGCTATGCTGTTATTTCATCAAACGATATTTTGCAAAGCTTAGCCAGGAGTATGATTCCTTCATTGGAAAGCAGATGACACTGTTCTGGGTGAACCCAGAAATTTATGTTCAGCAATTAATTTTTAATAGTAATACTCAGTTTTCGTGTGTCAAATTTCAAGCACATTGACCCTACTTTTATCAGTTATCAGGCTCTTATACCACAATTCTGAAAAAGCTATAGGAGCCCCATGCAACTAAAAATCACAAGGAAAATCCTCACTTTACTGATGCCTACAGCAACATTTGAATTGAATGAGTGACTCCAGAACTCATTGAATGAGTGCCTCCAGAAATTCATCTCTGTGGTGGAGCACACAGAGCTGAGAAAAAAAATCTAAGATGACTTTTACGGAGGAGGGAGAAGGGAACAAAAAGGAAAACGTGGCAGGTAAGTGCAACCCACTGGATTTGGAAAACTGGTAGATAATGCAAGCCCAGCGTTTCTACTTTTTCACTGACTGTCTCCTATGACTTACCATTGCAAGAAGTGTCTCTAGCTTGTGCTTGGCATCCTTGACTTCCTTCACCCTATTTCTAAAAGCAATATTCACCATCTCACATTGCTTGCGCATGTCATTTGCTGTCTGTGAGAGGATGCCATCAATAAGTGCCTTCAGTGCCAAAGAATTGTTTCGCTGCTTGTCAGCCTTTTCAACATTTATGTTTGAGAAATCTATCCAGTCCTCAGGGCTAACAAAACTGAAAGAGATTCAAAATAAAAGGTCACCAACAGACAGCAGCATGCCTTCTATGACTTAATAAATCTGTAAGTATGCCACAAAATCAAGAACAAAGCAGTACTTTTAACTGCATTTCCTAGTAAGCGCCACTTGTCTTAGCAATTCTACAGATACAAAATAAAGACTCTGTCATTTTGTAATGAAGTAGATGAGACTCAGATGAAAACAATTTGCTAGAGTCATAGAGCAACTTTGCTATAACTTTCTTTTCCCCTGGCGAAGGATTAAGTTATTGTGGGGAGAAACACACATAATAACCAATATTTCTTAGAATGTCTTTCATTAATAAAGCTGTTACTATTAATAGCGGGTAGCTATTTACATGACACAGTCACTTATTCTCTCACACAGTTCACCTATATGACACTTACAGTACCTGCCTGAAGCAATAGCTGAGAAGCCCAGCCCCAGCTGTGTCCCCAGAATTAGAGGGTCATCCTTGTGCAGCTGTGGCTTGCAGGCGGATGTTTGGAAAGTTCCTCAGAGGGTTTGTTCCTTGTTTCATTGGGTGGATATATAAAGTTGTAATCGTCATTTGCACATAGCAGGCAACACCATCCTGGGCGTGGTCTGAGTTACATAACCTGTTGTTGATGCACGCTAATGCGCGGGCAGCAAGAGCTGTCAGCCTCTTGGTGTTGCAAGTTTGCCAGTTGTTGCATAGCAACAGTGACTCTGTGAGGCTTTCACACACATGGCTTTCTGAGTATAGTTCCTCTTCTCAGCCCATTTTTCTGTGGTAGCTATTTTTTCATTTACACCTTTCACACTAACTAACCCATTCACAAGGGGCACATTTGACAGGTTAGTAACTGAGTCAGAAACTGACTCCACACTTCATGTGTCCCAGTCCAGTATTCTCCCCACTGGGACACTGTGGGAGAGGAAAGAAGTTAAGACAGTAAATCTATTCTGTGTTTAAGCAATATGTGAAATATTTCCTTAGCTAACTGTGAGCTTCAAAAACTTTTAGTAAACTGCAGTTCACTGAGAGCATAATTATTGTGGCTTATTTCACAGATATATTACACAGATACATTACACAGATACAAAAGTGATGGACAGAAGTATAAGAAACAATTAGATGGTGAAAAGATAAAGCCGGTTTTACACAAAACTAATCTTGCTATTACTGGGACAGTCCATATTATCTGTATAATTATCACATGTATGTTGAACTAAAGAACCACTTACTTTCCTTCTAGTTTCATTGCATTATCAGCATATATGATATGAGGAGTGTCATTTGTCAAGCTAGCACAGTAATCGTCAATCGTCAAAGCTGTGAATTTGTCCTTCAGGTCCATTTCCAGGTTGTATTTTGCTGAACGGTTTCGTCTAGGAGAAGAAACAACCAAACTCTAAGACAAAGTGTAGGCACTCACAGGTGTCCTTAATAAGCATGCATACGTGTATTAGGTAATTCAAATGCTGTTATGGAAATCTTCATGTATGAACTCTTAGTTGTCAAGTCACAAAATGTACAGTATGAAGCTGCCTTTCTATAAATTGATGGTACAATTCTCATTAAAATTAAAGGCACAGGACTGGATTATGAGAAGACCAAGGATCGAGTGCAAGTACTTTGTATTCTACATGCAGAACCTCTCACCATTACTGATTGAGTGGTATGAAATAGCACTGATCTCCTGCAACTGTTTAGCATTGAAGATAACTTAGGACCTGTGCTCAGCCTGACCCTACAACTTCTCAGTATTATGCCTGTCCTAATTTTCATCTAATTAGTGTTCTATTATGCTCTTTGCCTCTGCACCTGATTTGCTCATTGGTTTGTTCCAGTGTACGTCCAAGTAAAGCAATAATCCCCTGGAGGACTTCAGCTTCCTTTACCAGTTCCTGTTCCACTTCATCATGCACCAAGTCAATCCCAACTCGCCTCTGCCTAAATGAAAAAAGGAAAAACCATCAGCCACATTGTTCAAATTCCTGCATCTAACAGAAGATGGTGAAGTTCAGCTTTCCCCAATGCTTTAACACCTAAATCAGACTGACTCCACTGCAAAGAGAGACGGGCCTTTAGTTCACAGTCTTTTTTCTCATCTGTTAAAGGTTCATTATCTAGATTTTTTTTCTCTCCTTGAATGCTCACCTGTACAGGAGACACTTTTGGGCAATGACGAGTGGCTCTTTGCAGCCCTCCAAAGCTCTTTCCAGCCTAGTCTTGAAAGTCAACAGTACCTCTGTCTCATGAACAATTTGTTCTAGCTTGTTATCTAATTCTTGCTTCCAGAATTTTATTTCTTCCCGTCTCTGTTCTGTAGGATCAAAATAACAAACATATATTAATATGGGCCCATTTTATGAGCAAGAGGACTGTAGCTCAGATCTTAGATATGGCTAAAAATAGGCTTATTCCATAGTGGAGTGACTATAGTGTTGTGGCACTATATTATATATTTTATAAAATATTTTTGATTTTTTCATGACATCAACAAGCATGGCATTGATGTATACTCCTATTCATTATCAACTAATTTGCCAAGTCCATCTTGAACGTATAGCTCAAATAACACATCTTGACCCTTGCAGAAGACATGCGATTACCTATTTTCTTGTTGACATCACTTTGGGTTTTTTGAGTTGTCTTTTCTATTTCATCCACCAGCCTCCAGCTCTCAGCTATCATGCATTCTGACCTGGATTTTTGGGACTCTGTACTGGCACGCTGCATCCGGTTTGCAGTGTACCATTCTGAGGGATGAAATTTAGATGAATCTTGCAACAGTCTGGCCATTGCTATTTGGAAAGTTTCTGGATATAATGCAGGTCAGTTCTTGGAATGTGGAACCTGGAAACAGAAACAGCATTATATTTGGCTGCAGAAGCAAGAAGGGGAGAAGACATGTCTACGAGGATGAGAAATATTTTGTTCTTTTTACCTGCAAAATGACTCTGGTATGAAAAGAATAGATTTCTTGCTCAAAGTTCCCCAAGCCTTTACTGGTGTGTAGGGAAGAATGTGCTGATGTGTTTGGAGTGGGAGAATGAAGAAACAGGAGAGAAGTGGAACTGACAGGAAAAGATGGACTACGCAATAGGAAGGAGAAGGGAAAGGAGACCTGTGGAGAAGGATGGAATTACTAAACAAGCAATCACAGAAAACAAGAGAAAAATGAACAAATATAAAAGATAAATAGCCTCACAGAGGCTGGAGAAGTTAACACCTTTCAAGAATATGGCTGGAGAGATGGATAAAATCTAGATTCTAAAAAGAAACGTAACCATAGAATTATTAAGGTTAGAAAAGACCTCTAAGATCGTTGAGTCCTGCTGTTAATGCAGCACGGCTGTGTTCACGACTAAACCATATCCTCAAGTGCCAATCCACATGCCTTTTGAACACCTCCGAGGATTGCAATTCCACCACTTCCCAGGGCAACCTGTTCCAATGCCTGATTAGGTGATTTTTTTCTAATGATTAGGAAAAAAAACCACAACCAAAAAAAACAACAACAAAAAAAAACCAACACCAACCCAAACCGACCAACCAAAACCCCCCAAACCACACAATACAACAAAACAAAATAAAACAAAACAAAAAAAAAAACCAAACAAAAAACAAACCGAAAACCAAAACACGACCTGAAAAGCTGAAGGAGGAAATTCAGCAGGCAAATGAGGAAATGGGAAAGCCTAGAAAGGACTAAAGTAGAACAAAGAACAAAGCATACTGGGGACACTTGTTTAACAGAGGGTGAAACCAATGCCCCGAATTTATGCAAAGCAGTTTGATTATCAATTTTCCTATTTGTGCAGTATGCTCATCCAGTGGTCCCGAGACAGCTCCTGAGCTCAAATGCACACAGCTGTTCCTCAGCAACACACAGCTCTGCCCACACTCCATTTAGCACAGCTACCCTTGACTCAACTTCCTCCTTCCTCGCACACCTCTCGACTGATCTTGCTCGTCGACTGAACTGCTCTGAAGTTCAAAGCCTGGCAAAGTGCCACGTCCTCAGTTCCTCTTCCCTAGGAAGGGTCTTTCAGCCTCAATCTCCTCAGCAGCAGCACAGTCTCTTTTTAAATGTGCGGCTAAATATCGCAGGAGGTGGCTCGAACAGCACAGAAAGCAAACAAACCGGCTGCTGTGGGAACTACAGCAGCTACCACTGCTAGCAGCCTGGTGCTGTGGCACCGGGTGGAGGAGGCACAGAGCACGCAAGCCAGTGGTGCTTCATTTCACCCATTTCCTGTTAAGATCTAGCTGGAAAAAAACACGGGTTCTCTGTACATTATTTTCTGATAGTTCTCAGAGCTGCGGACAGTAATTCTGAATTGATTTGTTGTAGAAATGCATAAAGATTGTGAAAGCAAATGAGAGGTATGCTAAGTATCTAGCTATCTAAAATGTCAATCGTAAAATATCCTTGGTAGTATGCTCCATCTTTGTGCCAACAATATTCTTTCCTGGGAGAAAAGATACTGGGAGCCAGACATAAGAGATGAAGCAGATAAGGAGCATGATATCAGATGGTACAGTTGTGTCCCCTCCGTATAGCTCTGCTACAGTTTAGATCAGAGCAGAGTTTCTCAGAGTGAAACCCGACAATGTTCAAAAAGATCACAAAATTATAAAGAAGTAACATTGGTCCAAAAGAAGCAGAGCTGGTCCTGGACAGAAAAGCGGGAAGCAACTGCCATTGTTAGCTGTAAAAAACAGTGCGGTGACAGCTAGAAAGCTGCTAATTATCTTTCCTCTCTTCCGAACAGTGGTCATTAAAACCGGTAATTACAGTGCCTTTCATGCCAGCTGACATGTAAACAGAAATATGCAAGTACTCTAGAGGAGGGAAAAAGGAGTTTCAGCTGAAGAAACACTGAAGAAAAATGCAGGTATTTCAGAGTTAGCCGAAGAAAAATACAGGCTTCAGAAGACAGGGTTAACACTGGAACTGAAGCCATTAGCTTGAGAGAAGGAGGACTTTGAGATTCAAGAAGCAACAGAAACTGGGGTGCAAGGTAAGCAAGGAAAATGAACGACATATGCTAACTCACGCAGGAAGGCTGCAGTTACAGACATTCAGCATGCTCCTGCTGATGCACGTGGAAGAGCAAAACTATGACTAGGCTGAACAGCGATCAGAATCAGTTACAAAGACTGCTACTGAGGCAGACCTGTAGATCAATTTATGTGGCACTGCACACATGAAGTCTGCAACTATTTGCACAAAAGGGCAGTGCTTCTGTGGGCTGTCCCTTGATTTGTACATTCAGGCACCCCTTGGTCTAGGCAGACTGTTTTTTTCCCAAATGGATTTTTAAAGAGATTATCTACATTCCATATTAAAATGCGTTCGTTAAAAACAGTAATATTTTTTTCCACGTGAACAGGTGGAGAAGGAACTGGAGCCCTTCCCATAATAACTGAAAAATTTCCAATGGCTTCGGTAGATCTGAACTCAAAGCTAGTTTGAACAGAGGTTTACTTTGGCTCGCACGAGTCACAGAGTATGGATCAGGCTGCATGTTAGTTGTCTTCCGCAAAATTTTATTATCTCTATTCCCAGTAACATTCCAAGGCATTTAGAAATACTGGCAAATTTAAGAGGGATGACCAAATTATTCACAATGAACTGTTGAGATATCTGAATGGCAGTTGAGAACAACGAATGTCATGTTTCTGAAAACGTGCTCGATCACCTTGAAAGCTGAGGAACCCCCCAGTGATGATTCTCCACGACATTATTGTGAGACCGGCGGGACTTCATTCTGTTCTGAGAACCCAGTATCTCGTGCTGTCCTGGCCAGCACTGTAGCGACACAGCCACAAAGTAATTAAAGCTATGAACCTCAAATCCGTTCATCAATGTCAGCTACCGTAAAAGGCAATTTCCTTTTAAACTGTTAATGCGAAATTTACAACTGATCATGCAATATGAATTATACGACAAAAGCAAGCTTTAGTTTTACCTCAGATGGTTTTCTCTACCGACTTACAGGGGTAGAAAACGGCTGCACAGCCGCCGGGGCTGCGCGCACCGGACGGTCCCACCGCGAGCCCCCCCGCGNTGCTGCGGAGGCGCCGCCGGGTGCGCGGGCAGCGGCACCGCCTTGCCGCACCTGTAAGCGCCCAGTTACGGCTGGATGAAAAGGTAAGTCCTCTTCTGCACAGCAGTAACGAGCTAACAGCAGCTCGCTTACCGCATTCCATCGAAATGCCTTTAAAAAGGATTTTACAAAGGAGCGGCTCCTCGCCTTGTGAATTTTGTCTGGATGTACAAAATGGGTTCATTATTTGTGAAGTGGCCAAGTCCTCAGTCTGGAAAAGTCTCGCGTTTTCTGTGGAGGAGTCTAACTAACCAGCATTAATGAGACTAGATCTAAATGAAGTTATGTTGCTATGTTCCTCATTGGGTGCACGAAAAATACCACAGATAGTCCTATTCTTCAGAGAATCAAACTGTCAGCTGAACTGCTGCCACTGTGTGTTGAAGTAGGAGAGTTCTCTAGGTTGAGCTGATGCTGCAGCATCATTAATTGCTTTCTTCCAATGTTGCTGAAATTGCAAAGCAGACTAATGTAATAGGTCTGAACTCTGGTGTTCCACTAGTGTCCAAAATAATCTGTGAAGAAAGGCTGAGAGGGCTGGGGCTGTTCAGTCTGCAGAAGGCTCAGGGGAGAGCTTCCTGCAGCCTTTCAGTACTTAAAGGAGGTTTCTAAGAAAGACGGGGACAAACTTTTCTGTAGGGCCTGTAGCGACAGGACAAGGGTTAACAGTTTAAAACTAAAAAAGTTGATTGAGACTAGATATAAGGAAGAAATTTTTTACAATGAGGGTGGCAAAATACTGGCACAGATGGCCCGGAGAGGTCCCCATCCCTGGAAAAATTCCAGGTCAGTTTGGGCTTGGCTTGGAGTAATCTGATAAAGCTGAAATCATAGAATCATAGAACGGTTTGGGTTGGACATCCCTGCTTAGTGCAGCAGGGAATTGGACTAGATCGCCACCACAGCGATCAATCCCTTCCAGCCCAAACCATGAGCTCAGTTGGTTAGAGCACGGTGCTAAAATTACGCCAAGGTTGTTTGATCCCCATGTGGGCCATTCACTTAAGAGTTGGACTTGATGATGCTTGTGGGTCCCATCCAGCTCAGAATATTCTGCGATTCTATGTTAACTCCACTGAGGCTTTATGTAGACATGGATGTATTTCAGCATAACCGAAAATGGCTTTTAAATGCATCTTACACAAAGCAATCCCATCTTTTATTTTGGACACTTCAAAACTACCTCTGTGAGCCAGGCTGGGTTTAAACTAATGATACAGGCTGAACCTTTGAGATAGTTTTATACGTAATTACATATATCCAAGAGTTTGCATGGGTTTGAGCATATGTTTAGATTAAACACTTTACTGGAAATATCACACAAAGAGAGAAGTGACGAAAGACATTCATCCAGTAATTATACTTTAAAAGAGAAGGACTTTCCTGCTGTGGGAAGTTATAAGCAAACATAATCTTAAAAAGTAGATGATGTCTCTGCTAACACTATCTTGAAAATATTGCACAGAACAAACTGAGTTAGCCTTTAAAAGTAGGATCAAGTTGTCAATAAACAACTGTAGATATACTTTTAGATATAATACAGAAACATGAGAAAAGTTAACAATTGTGTAAAATATATACTAGGCCAACTTAATAGATTGTTCTTTCATCGCTCACACTAAACACACTGTCATATATACACACATGCTCTGCATTTTTCTTTTTTAAATAAAAATACTGAAAAATCAATTTGGGGCATACACTATATACTTTAATTTCAATTTAATCATACAATCAAAGAGTTGAGGCTATTCATATAGAGCAGACCTCTTAATGCACAAAGCTGTAAGCTTTTCTAAAAGTATGTCATAGCACTATCTCCCTCATCTTACACGCAAACCACCAATAGATCAACTCAGCTTGTAGTCTTCCACTTCCCTGCAAACAGGCAGCTGGTAAGTCCCAGGTATCTTTACCATCACCTCTCTGAAGCGGGAAGACTTTAAGAAACCTGTACAAATACCTTGTGGGTAGCTGCAAAAACAAGCTAAATTACAGAAAGCGTGTAGATTCACCCTGGTGAATTGGCAATAATTTTACAGTCTAAAACTTCCTTTATATAATTACATGCTATTAGGTCTAAATTGGCCAAGCACTTACCTGTGTCTTCAGCACTCACATCACACAGTAAAATCATCCATGATCTGGGACTGTGAAGGAATGCCATGTATTAAGCCAGTATTGCCCCTCTTGTGGTAGTTATGATGGAACTTGGCTCTGCTACTCCATGGAAAGTATTCTACTGTAAGAATGTAAATAGGTGTATTGTGTGTGCCAGTTGTGGACGGATTTCTCATCATGCTTAATCCAAACTCCTCCAAAACATAAGTACAATGTGTTTAGCCTTACAGTGCATTTGGTAGAGCTACAGGCGCACACTTACTCCTCAGAATTACAGTCATTCAAGACAAAGTGAAGAACTGAAGACAATGGCACTTATATGCTAACAAAGCGGTTGCTTCATTCATGGTTTCTTAAGTAAACTTAAGAAGACTAGAGTCTAGACTAGAAAGGGAGACTGAACTAAAATCATATTCCAGATGCAACTGAACTCCTGTACTTTTTTAACTGAAATTCAGAGAACACAGAATCATGACTGGAACAAAAATCTTTTAAGTAAAAGCTCTGTGTTGTTTTCACTGATTTTACTTGGTTTTCTGTCACACCATTCTAAAAAGATGCAATAAATCTGAAGAATGCTTGACATATTTTATTATAAATGGTCATCAATACAGAACCAAATCAATCTTTCTAAATATCTACAGAAAGCACAAGGGCAGGTTAAAAAACATTCTCTAGCATGAGCAGAGGACTTGTGGCTTTCAGTTTTTACTTTCTATGAGCCTGTTCTTAGGGAAGAAATAATTTTAAAAGGCTATTTTTAAGTATGTTTTTTAGTGGTTTTAACGTTCACTGTGAAAACAACGCTGTCGATTTATCAAAAATAAAGCCAGAAGGAGTGACACATGACCATTTTGTCTAGTAAATCTGGAATAATCTAACTGTACTGTGGTTTTAATGCTAATTTAACTGAAAACCAAAACCAGTGCAAGGCTTTTGTAACTATGTCAAAACTCCCACATCTTTCATATATTTTTTTTTGTGTATTGTTCATCTACCTCAGAATCAGCATCTGTACTGAACAAGTTGTAAAGGATTCACTCCTGTCCACACTGAAGAGCTGCTCTCCCGCCCAGTCCAGGTAAAAGCACATTACAGGCTTGTTTCTACTACAACTGTTCAAAGGATTTTGTACCTTGCTGGCTCCTACCGTTCCTGCAATCCTAAACCATGCAACCACACAATCTCAGACAAAGAACAGTCCCAGCTGTTGCTATTCTTATCAAGAAATTAATCCAGGACTGCCAGTAGAGGCTTTAGCAAGTCTCTTAGCAAATCACATTAGATTTGACCACTACAGACAAATGCCGTTATGTAACATAGTAATCTGTCACCACATTCATCAGACAAGAGGTTACGTTCTCTTTACGCTTTAAGAGAACAAAACAATGCCTGTTTGATCTCTGTGTGTGTATGCTGGCGTAGAGGGGCAGGGTTGGAGGAGAGGCATTATTGCCCTAGTGGTTGAGTACTCTAGGTTATTATTTGCTAAACAGAATTTTCCTTGTCCATCTGCTACTTCTTTTGTCCTATGCTCAACAGAGGGGTGAAACTGAAGGTGGTTATCTTCTGGAGTTTTACCTGCATTTTAAGATGGAACACATTCATAGCAGCATCACTGCATAAAATTGTCCCCAGCCTTACAGAGACAGGAGAAGCAAATTTGCTTCCTGTGATCTTTAAACAAAAAAATCCTAGAAATCCAACCTACTACTAGCACCAAAATGACAGTATTTGCCTTTGCCAATGTCTTTTTGTCTTTTTCAAACCTATTTCTGTATTACTGACACAGTGATGTGATCAACACTTCAGGGCACTGCTCAGCAATACTTCAGTCAGCCAGCCACACAGCTGAATGTAAGCAAAGGGACAGTAAAAAGCAAGAAATAATACTGTGTTCCATTTGCAAAATGTCACTCTTCCCATTAGCATGCTGTACTTGACCCTTCTGGCTGGAGAAGTGTCGATGGTTTTATTCAAAACGTCGTAGATGACTGTACAGAGACTGGACATAGGTGAAGACGCACATGGGATCTGGCTTGTGACCCATCACCATCATGTCTTCCACTTCTATCAGACGGTCACAGTGAGCCATTTTCCTGCAGTAACAATAAAACAGATACAGCAAATCAAGAGTTACATAACTGCTTCCAAGATTCATTTGATGCTCTGATTTGAGCATCACTGAAACATTTAAGAAATCCTGAGGTTTATCGGCAGCATTTCATTTCATAATGAATTGAGCAGGGTCAGGCTGGACATCGTTATTTTTGTGACCATAGAATATTCCTGTTCTTTCTCTCTCTTCCTTTATACTGGGATCTGATCTAAAGCCCGGCAGGGTTGGGGCTTTTTGCACTATCGTTCACATTCCTTATATCTGTAGCATGTAGCCCAATCTCACACTACTCTGCCCCACGTCTCAGTTTTTGGTTAACATATAGGGAGTTCCAAAAGAATGGAAAAACTCGGGAAGAGGTGAGATGTGCTGATGAAGGCCCATGTGGCTGTGAATTGTTTGTTCTCCACCACCCCCGTATCTTCAAGATGTGAGTGATCTGGACCAGCAGAAAGGAACAGATCTGCAGAGGCTTAAGATGAAAAATCACAAGGGCAGGAATCAATTTTATCTGCACAGCTAGTATTGGGGTGAACAGCAATAACTGAGAAAATAGCCTTTACTGGCACTTGAGTAAATCAGTTTAAAGGCAATTATAGCTATGAATAGTAATTTCTGTAGATACCTCTCACTTAATGTTTCTTAGTGTCGTGTTCCTGGTGTCTTTTGTTCTCCCCTAAACTTACTGTTTACATAAACTGAAGTAGAAGAACACTGCAGCTTTCCTTTGAGAGTTGTAGATAGTTTTCTAGAGATCAATCACCTAAAAGTATCACAGACTCTCCTTCAACCCACTGACAAGCAACAAATTTTTTTTATATATACATATATGTGTACTTATAAAAATACTTGTAATTCCCAAATTAATTCCTTTGCTAGAGGCTGTAATAAGGAGAAACAACATTATGTGAAGAAATTTGAAAGCTTTTTTCTGAACGGCCAATGGCAAATCCCGTTCTTTAAGTTATCGCATTAGCCATGTATTCCTACCACCTGTTATCATTTGGAAAAAGTGCACCAAACCGAGCTGCATACCACATGGAGAGGTCTTACTGTAAGAATCGTGTTGATACCAGCTCGAACAAGTTACTATTTCTGACTGGCAAGTTGACATTCATAATGACTTTAACAAACAAGTTAGCATTTAATTGACTGCTATACAGCATAAAAAAGAATCTGGATAATGTGACTGAGGGTATTAGCTCTGCCTGTTTTCAGAAATGCAGTTACCTGGTTGCGATACTGAGAAGCCCTCAGCCTTGATCTCTACTTACACTGAATTCAACCTTCGTTCTTTTTCAACCGAAACAACGTATAGGCAGAGGTGAAGTCTCCCACGTTCTATCCGTTCTCTCTGCAGAGCTTTATTATCTTTTTTGGCCTGATATATGCAAGCTAGTGATACGGAGTCTACAAGAATAATAATTAAATTCTTCACTGCTGCCCAGGTGCATTTGAACATAGACTTGAACTGGAAGCACTTCACAGAAAGCTAATGTACTCACTCAGCCGTTGTGAAGGCCAGCTCAAAGTTCTGCTCACGATTAGCTGGGTCAAGCTTATTATAATCAAAAGCTTCAGGAAAGAAAGAATGCACAAGGGCACAGAATGCCATCCCATCATTCCAGCTTGAGGAGAAGTTCTGGAGATCAATGTGCTGTCATGATGAAAAAAACACACAAGTTAATGCAGCACAGGGGAACAAGTAAGAGCAGCTGCCTTGCGTTCAGTGCAGTTTTCTGTCCTTCTTTCCCACCAACAAAAGCAAGAGCACAGGCTTTATTTTTTTCTTCCCACCTTTGTGTATCATTTTCATTGTTGACATTCTGGGAAAAAAATGGCACACTCAGCAATGAAAGCTTTTTGCCTGAAATATCCAGATGCAAAGCAGACACATAGTCAAGGTCCCTGATCCAAAGCCCACTGAAAATACTGTGAAGAATCTCATCAACATCAGTGAGCTCTGGAGCAGGCCCGATGCACCAGCTCGGTATCTGTGGAAACTAAGGACACTGCTCATATATAACCATAATCACCCTATGGAGGATTTAAAATTGAAGAACAGTTCATCTAGTGGCTGTGAATAACACTAGATAAAGACTATGCTTGCTTGCTTTGCCCAATTCAATACCTGTTTACACACACATAGGTAGAAACATAGGAAGAATCATACCTACTGCACAACCTGATTCTTAAAACAAATTCTTTTTGTTACTTTCAACTGCCAAAGTGAAAAGAAACATATTTGTGGTCTTGTCTCATGCTGCTTTCCCATCCTATAAAATTCAAGCCGCAGCTTTTCTGGTAAGCAATTAACAGTAATTTTAATTAGTTCTGCTTATTTATACTATAACGTACAGTTTAGCAATAATTATGCACATTTAGTAACGTTGAAAAACATACTACAAACACACCAAAAAATCCCTCAGGAAAAAAATTTCTGTATTTCTTTGGCAATTGCAGTTTAAGGCCAGGTAAAATCTCAGCTGCTGTGTTCTTTTAGTTACACTGATGCGACCTCGTAAAAAGTTACTCACAGTGTGATTCAAACTCAACCATTTATTACAAATTCATTTGTCAAATACTAACAGAGTACTTTGGTCTGCATGTAGCAAAATGGCCATAGCCTCCATGTATTCAGAACTTGTCATGTATAATGTGAATGCAACAATTACAGCCTGCAACTACGGAAAAAAAAAAAGTCTGAGTGTATACCTAAATTTATATCCACAAGCACAAAAATGCAGGCTTTCCGAAAAACACTAATGCATTGCTTTAATAGACATACAGAATCTCATTCATGCAATCGCTGACTGTCCTGAAGCGCTGCCTATGCAAACCATGTTTGTGTTACCCACACAAAAACCGATGACCTTGAGGAAGTTAACTCATTCTCTAGCATATTTTACATTCACCTTTTGAGCATGGTTATTTGGCAAATTCTCCTGAAAAAAAAAGAGAGAGCTGAAAGTGCTAGCATATCTTCACCTTGTATCCTATGGTTTTTGAGCGACACCAGTCTAACAGAATTTGTTTAATGCTGCTAGCGCTGGCAACCCCAAAACTCAGCGACCTCTTCAGTTTAGCTCTGGATTCTCCTTTTCCTCTGGAAAATTAACAGAGACCAGATTAAATTACATTCTAGAAAAACTTAAACCTACTTGTCAGGAACATCTATGCAACCTTGCCCAGGTCAGCCCCTGTCCAGGTGATATTTGAGAAACATGTTGCTGGAACCTCGACTTGTTGGTCCTGCAAGAAAAACTAATTTTTATTTCACTGAAGCCAGAATTCCAAGCCCTCTTTTATTTAAATCATACTCCCGTCAAGAAGAGTCCATACTTTCGATCCTCAATGAATGGCAACAGAAAGTCACTACATTCGCGGTCTCCTATAATGATGGAGAAGGCAGCTTTCACAGCTTTTCAGCTCCTGCTAAAAGGCAACTGCTGCTTCAGCTGAACAACTCCAAAGCCAGAGGAATCTGTAGGTGTGAATTTCCAAGGCTTGGCCTGTAAAGTAGTGAAGCTTTAAGTGACCTCATATTGCCCCTTAGCTCCAAATCCTACACTGAGAGAGTTCTCCCACCCAGCTGTACTCTCCTGGTAATAACTGACAAATTAGTTTCCCATTAACAAACCGTTCTGAAGACAAGGACTGTGACATACTTTCCATCGTCACGTTCAAGTTTCTCAAAAAGCGCTTTCCTGGCCTGCGTTCCTATAGTCCGCGGGAGCGTCTGAGACCGCACCAGTTCTCGCCTCCTTTCAACTTGGCGATGTGCAGTAGGAGGAGGCGAGTGAGAGCTGGGGGTCACATCACAGTAGCTGTCAACGGCACTGGAGAAACATAACATGGAAAGTATGTGGTAAACAAAAGAGTAACTCTCTGCAGTGACAAGAGCCAGCATAAAGGTTCAGCCGCTGTCTCTCTAAACCTCCCAAAAGATCCATTTCAAGAGGACCTGCATGAGTCAAATGCAATTTTAATGAAAGTAAAATTATCATTGACACACAACAGCACTTAAGTATAAAAGACCCTAAGGTACTATTACAAATAAGACACAGCTGGACAAGCCACAGCATTTTGTAGCACTGAGCAGAACAACAATTAACAACCTTCAAGAAATAAAAGAAGAAAAAAAAAAAGAAGTTGTGGCCACACATGAGCACTAAATCCCTTCAATTTCCAACTTCAGGGTTCCTGGAGGCTGTTACATTTTTCAAATGAAACCTGAAGAGTAATTCAGGAAGTACTTTTGAAATTTTTACTTATAGTGCACAGAATTCTGAGCTTCTATCAGTGTTGCTTTATTGACTGCAAGCTGGTAATGTGATTGAGAAATATAGGATTATATTCTAATTTGCGTTTGAGCCGTATACTACGTCATGAGCATTAATGAAGTAAGCTACACATTGCATTTGGAAATATTCCCTACGACAGAGATGAGGAAACAGGCAAAGAACAATGACATCAGTGTCACACATTAATTTCTGGTACAGAAGGAGGTCAGGCATGACACCAAGTTATCTAGGGTGCTCAGTGTCTCGTGACTCAAGTACTGGAGTGCTGATGTTGGAACTACCTGGGAAGAAATGTAATGCCTAATCTGGGATTATTTTTGAGGCAGATACAAGCCTAATTTATGAGATTTAAAATTTCTTCTCTCCCATTTTTTTCTTGATGGATATTTTGTATGCTAAGGATATGGTCTGGATACGCCAGGAGTAACTGTGATACCACGTAATCCTCTACTAAGCAACTGCAACTGCGAATCAATAAAGAACATGTAGTAGTCCTCAGCAAGGCATTCATCTACAAATTAAACTCTAGGCTAGCCAGACTAAGGATATTTGATGGCAATCATATGTTGGTTTCCAAAAATAAGCCCAAAGTGCAAATTTCAACACAGATGAGTATTTTTAAAACTGTTTTCAAATGACCTGACAACTTCCTCCTCCTAACAAAAATCCACCACTCTCAGGCACTGAAAGTCTTACTGATCAAGACTGATCAAGATCAAACAATGCGGAAATCCACAGTTAGGCCTACTTGAAACTGCTCTATAAGACTTTTGTCCTTTCTCATCTCCGTTCCGCTTAGCCCAGAGGAAAGCTCACAGCCTTTAACAGGCTTAAAATATAGCCCCAGTGACTCATTTGTTCTTCGGTGCACTGCTGGGGCAGCCTGAAGAAGCTTCCCCCCAAAAAAGAGCCAAATGTGCTAAGGCTATCCAAAGCTGTAATCACAGGTGTGACGTTGATGTACAGCCTACTAGATGTCTCGTGAAAAGAAACGCGTGAGGATTAACCAAGATATGGCCCTGATACAGGAATCAGAGGCACAAAAGAGCAAGTCGTGCAGGGGGCTTAGGGAGAATGAATGGTCCTCAAACTAGACATATAGCATGATATATATATATAGCGGGTTGCTGATTTCCCATGAGAAGTACAATCTATAAATAACCTGTTACGTTTCATCTGAGAACATTCAGGGTATGTATATAAGCACCACTGTGTTGAATGAAAATTACTACGTACAGTGCATCACTAGGATGGTTTTAGTACAGATAGTGTGATTATTCCAGTAGTCATTGATTGGTTATTCCCTGAAAGTAGAAGTGTGGTTAAGAGGAATATGTCCGTTTACATGTTGACGGACACAGGACATACGTTAAAAATGAACTACTTAGGTTAATGTAAGAGATTATGGGGCAAGCAGATTAATGTTCAATTATACAGCCAGTGTTTAAAATATAGCATCTGGGACTCACCCGTTTTCAAGTCAGCAGAACACCTGTCCCTTGAGACTATACTGACCACAACGGCCTAACAAAATGTCATGAAAAATGCATACCTTTCACCAGTTTTGGTTCCGCTACGCAGCCCGTAGTTCACAGCTGAGACAGACTTGGTGACAGGAGAAGCAGTCTCTATATAAAAGGAGAAAAGATGCATTAGTGCAGACGAATCCATCGTTCTCGTTGTAATTGAGTTTCAGTCCTTCACTGCATCAGCACAAAAAAAGACAAAGGAAGTGTTTGCTACATTCTCAGCTTTAGTAAAATAAAAACTGAAAGAATAATCTGCAAATAATCCCTATCTCTTGCTGGCAATCCCATCTGGTCTCCTTCTGTAACTTCTGACCCATACATACAGTCCAATTTCTAAGTGTCACCGCCAAGGATGAAAGACTTCAATGTGATTTTTTTTTTTTTTTTTTTTTTAAACTGAGTTTCGATATAACTAAGATTTCGCAATCACTGACGTTGCGTATATGTGTCAGACTGCCGTCGGTCATTCCTTCCTCCACATGACTACTGGAACCTGTTAGCCAAATATCTGCCTAACTTCTCACAGGGCCTCCAGTCTCAAAGCACTAAAAATGTCTACACATTTCATTAAAATAGCTGGGCATGTTTAAGAGATTCAGTAACTTACTGAATTCAGTAACTGTGCTATCAGATATGCTTCACTAAAAACTCCACTACATTAGGCACAAAAATTCTCTGCAGATGTGACATTACAGCCGAAAGCTCCAGCTAGGACCCATAATATTCCAAACTGGAGTGTCCCACAATGGGATATATTGCCATAGAAGCAAGGTTTCATAATTACCACTAGGTCACAGGACAATACTCGTAGCATCAGTTGAAGAAAGGAAATGGGATGCAGCTTCAGCAAGTTATCTTTGTCTCTTTTACCTGGCTGGTTGGAAGACTGTACTCCCACTGTATTTGTGTTCTTGCCCTGTCCCAGCAGGCAAGAAGACGTATTAGTCGTTCCTGCTGGACAGATGTTCTCTCCTGAAAACTTCTCAGATGTCCTGGTTACTGCAGTAACGGGAAGGTGGGGCATCTGTAAGGTGACTGCAGGGGCATGGGCTTCAGGGGAAGAAGATTCTGACATTTGAAAACAGGTCAGTTCACGGGCAACTTTTGCCTGACCTGAATAAAAAATGGGAGAGAGGAAGTAAATTTGTTTGCAGATTTGTAATAAAGTTACAAACCAATGTCCATGCAACAACTTTATTTTACAAGTCATTGGAATTATTCCCCTGTGAAACACTGTACCATTGATGTAGCTGAAACAACCCTAGTGCAAGTGATCCTCCCAGCGATCACACTTACTCTACGTGAATCTCAGCAGGAACAATGTCTTCAGATCATTAATATACTAGCATTTGCATTTGGTAAGCTTCCCTTCCTCTGCGCAGCCCTCATTGCCAATCTCCCACCCTGGTTAAGGAAGCAGCATTTTTGTTCTTTTCGTGGTTTTATGAAACACTGTATCACTTTCTCTAAAGTGGAGATGGTAAATCCCTCCTCCACCGAAGGATGACAGAGGCGGACGGGTGACTTGCAAGATGTTTTGGGATGCGAGACGACAACGGCACCCAGCATAGCAGGGCTTATCGCTCGTGTCCCAAGTTAACGTGGCAGTAATAGCCTCTGATTTATGAAACACCGTAGTACATGCTTAACAGTAAAGCCAAAGTTTAAAAGTTAAACTCCTAATTAGGAAATAAACTATTGGTGCCAGAGGCCAATATCCATCCTGAAACTACAGCAGATTCTAACCCTTCCAAAATGCGACACCTGCTCTACGACTGCCAATATCAGGTATTTTACAAGCAGTGCTACTTCATTTCATGCCTTGTTCCTACCTGATGATGAAGATCGATGCCCATTCTCAATGATGGAAGAACTAAAAACTCTTCTAAACTCAGGTTTCTGGTGGTCACCCAGGTCTACGCTCTGTCAGAACAGACAACAGACATGACAACTAAATTTCAAACAGCAGCAAAATTGAGAAGAATATCCAGAAACACCTGCCAAGAACAGGTCTTCCTTGTGCAAGTGACCACAACATAAGAAGGCAACCATTACCTAACCCCAGGAGACGAGCCTGCAAATGAAGCACTGGCAATGCAGAACTTACATCAATCTTCACACATTTGTCCTTAACGGACCCCAAGCACCTAGGAGGCGTTATCTTTCGTTAGATAAAGGTATCACCATCCAGAGCGACGGTGATAAACAGAAGACTCCATGTAACAGTGGAGAAATTGATTGGGACTGCATGGAATAATGCTCTGCCTTTCTTTTCTAGTTGCTGTAGAAAGAAATTACACTATGAAAGCATATTGTATAAGCATTACAAAGTAAATCCAATCCTAGGACAATACAGCTATATTATAACCTGTAACTTCTGTTAGGATAGCTTTTTTCCTGGGAACAGCATAAATTCTCCTCATAATGTCTGTCAATATAATTGCAGAAAAATCAGCCAGGAATATTTTTGTGGGTTTAGTAGCAGGTTTTGGTTTTGATTTTGGGTTTTGTTTGTTTGTTTGATTGGGTTTTTTGGCTGGTTGGGCCAGGGTTTTTTGGGGGGCGAAGGGGCACGTTAAACCGTGAGGAACTACGTGATTTTTGGCCGCGTTACTAAAGAAAGAAGAAACTGCTTCGCGGATACATGATTACTGCAGTTAAGTTTCCAAGAAGCAGCAGCTACAAGCAGTAGAGACAAATTCCCCAACACACAGTCCACAAAAAGTTTAATCGATTGCATCGTTGTACCCAGATGTTTTAATTTCTGAAAATAAAACTATTTTGAAACTTTTGCATTTATCAAGAAAAAGGTACTGCGCGTGAATAAATTCAGTTATCGCTAGCTGCCAGGACTGAGAAAATTACAACAAATACTAATTACAGAAACCACGCAGCATCAGGGGTTCAGAACTTCTGTTGCTGTGTTTAGCACAACTGAGATCCCAGTCAACAATTACTGCCCATATCCAGAACTGAAATGTAAAGCATAGCTAATGCAGCTCCCTAGAACATACCCATGATATACAGTTAGAGCTGTTTAGCCGTTCATGTCAGCCATTATGACCTGAATGTGAAGAATGCCTGTGCAGGCTGTAAACATGAATCTACTTTTATAAGCTGGGGAGGTGTGGGTGAGTAAAATCGTCAAACGGCATGGTCATTGCATAGGTCATGTAGCATGCTACACACTGAACTGGCTTTCTAATGCAATGACAAGTGCTGCATTACCTTATTTTATGCAAACCTGACTACTACAGTTCGGCTAACAGAGCCAAAGAAGAAACTGACACCAGGCTGGAGGATGGGGAAGAAGGCCCATGTGCTGACAGAACAGCGGGAGGATCTGGGATCAGATTCTGATGTGCATTTAGCAGTGTCAGGCTGAAGTACTTTCAAAATCCACTTTGGAGATGCCAAGCTTCTGACAAACCCACGTGTTTAGCAACACTACTTCTGTCAGTGCTGGTTGCATAGATTATAAATAGCAGAGGGATAACCACCTATATCTGTACTTAATAATAAGAAGTACTCATTTGTACAACTCATGTGACAACAACACGATGAAGAACTGGTGAAGCTGAAGAAAAGAAAGTTAACACATTTTGCGTGCCTTAGCCGAGCTTGCTTTTAGAACTAATCTCTGTGTAGCTCAGAGGTCTCCACGTAATGGAGGGTGATAATACTTTCCATAGTTGTAGGGCTGCTGGAATTCCTCTTTTGCTGCAAAGAAGTTACACTCGGGAGATCCATAACTGGAAGCTGCAATTATCGCAAGCCAGTAGTGAAAATTCAACGCATTCAGAAAAAGTAAGCACTGGATCACAAGATTAGGAAAAAAAAGAAATACAATTGTTATTTCCTTGCTGAATCTCTAAGGTGCACGCCTGTTACGTCTTCAAGATTTTGTCTGCGACAAGGTCAAATTCTAGAAGAACGACAGACACAAATGAGATTATTCTCTCTCAAATGAGAGATTGCAGTCATTCGGTGTCTTTCATAAAACCACCATCTACCACAAGGGTCACCATACAAATCATTGGCTCTAGAAATGCTGTGTATCTAGAAGTACATCCCCTTCTTCTTACATATGACAGGTGAAATTGATGCTTCACTTTGATGAACAGCAGTATCACCACTGACTGTCACAAAGGCAAGATTCGACACGCTGTTCCTTGCATATATAGAGATCATCCATACATCAGATACAGGGAATGATGAAATTTTGTACTTCACAGACTGTGAAGTACACACCACAACGTAGACAGTGGTGATGGAGCGGGTGAAACGGTGTGAGGGCCCACAGTCTCTCGTCCCTTCCGTATCACTCAGCTTACTTCTATTCCTTGCAATACAAACAAGTGTGGATAGCTCCATAGAACAAAAAGGAACCAACCTGGAAGTTGTACGGATGCTGCTTACATCTGCCACATCGGGCGNTTTCATTTACCCAGAGGTAGGAAGCCCTATGCCTCCATTCACAGATCAGCAGGAATGAAGAGGGCTGGAATGCAATATAGACTCTGCTCATTCCCACCAGTTCTAGTGAATTTAATTTCCAAGCTTTTCTTTTTTAACCCCAAGCCCGGATAGACCACACATCAGTTTCTTAAGCTTCGGCAGTCTTAAAACCCCCTTAAGACATGCTTAACCAAGAGGATGTGAAACAGGCCGTTATCTGTGCAAGCCAAGTCTCCGGTACCCCAATTTTAAGTGACCGAACCGCAGTCTGCTGTCTGGTTGCGCTCTCCTGGCGACAGGGATTGCACAGGAGCTCTCGACTCTTCTCGCAGAGACAGACACAGAAAAAGGATTACACAAAACATCTCAGTACCAGATGAGCTTCCCACTAACTGGGGTTTCTATGCACCAAGTTACAGTGCTCCATTACACCGCAGGAAGTTTTATCACTGGGAGGAATGACTACGTTCGTGCAAGTTTAGGTCACGGAGACCACGGCAGGTCGTGTCGACCTCCCAGGGACAAGCTGCAGCAGTGAGGAACAGTGACTGGACAGCAAAACTGTCTGACTACAGGACATTATCTTAGGGAAACGTTACTGCCTGCTATATGCTAAGCTATTCCCCTTCGTGAGCTTGCCAACTGGCAAACAGCATTGCTGGCCCACAGATCCCCCAGAATCGAGTCCAGAAAGGATACAAAAACATTCACGTACGTATGTACATTGATAGCCGAGACTGCCCCATCTCCTCTTACTTCTAACCACAGGGAACTGACAGGTTGCTACCACTCTAACCAAGATCCCAGTCTGACCAAACAGAGCCATAATCAGGTAGATCGCCAGGTGGTATCACAGCCAAGACCATTTCTCAGAGCACCTCCCAAAATACCACTGACCCTGCGCAGCAGAAGAGGAACTCCGTGTCCCTAAACATTACCCCGTGCCAACGCAGTCTGGCAACACCCGTGAAGCATCCGTTCGTGCGTGCCCTCGGCCCTCCCTCCCGCCGTCTCCCTGGCCGCTTACTTGGCTCCGGCCAGTGACCGACAGCTTGGCATGACTGGAGAATGTGCCGTCGGCCGAACCTCGCCCCGGCGAGCCGGGCCCCACGGCCTGAGGGCTCTCCGCCGCCTCGTTCACCCACTCCTGCGGCAGCCCCGCCGACCGGCCCAGGGCTTCCACCTGCCGAGACAGGCGCTCCAGCTGCGCCCGCAGGCGCCGGTTCTCCTGCTGCAGCTCAGAGACAGCGTGTGCCAGGGGGCTGGCGAGGCGCAGCACCTCCTCCACCTGCCGGCCTACCCCCTGCTTGAACAGCTGGATGTCCACATGGATCTCCCGGACGGCGCCCCGCAGCGTGTCCTCGTAGCGTCCCAGGCCGCCGCAGACAGTCTGCGCCTCCCGGCTGTTCAGATCCTCGATCTCGCCGGCCATGGTGTCCGCGGACCGCAGGCTGCGCGGGCAGGGACGCAGGGGGCTCGGGAGCGGCTAGCGGCAGACGCCCGATCGTCTCCCCTCTCGCCGCCGCCTCCCCTTCTCTTTGAGTACTCCCTGTGCCTCCCGGCGGCCCCTAGCCCGGCCCCCGGCGCCGCCGGGCACGGCCCGTTCTCCTGGGGCGCAGGAGCTCGGTGGGGCGCGCGCCGCGCCCGGGGCAGCCGCGGCACAGAAGTAGCGCGGGTGGTGCGGCTGCCCGGGCCGCCCCGCTCAGCGTACACTCCGTCTTCAAAGGGGAGTTGGAATTTCGGGAGGCAATGGTGGAAGAAGCAGAGAGAAGGGGCGGGGGCACGGGCTCGTTCACAGCTGCCCAGAGACTTTCGGGCCCGAGGGGGCCGGGCGCGATGGGCTGCGGGCGGGGCCACGGGAGCGAGACGGCACGAAGCGGGAGGCAGCGCCGGTGTGGGGGAAGGAAGAAGCGGGAGATGTGGGTCGGGAAGGAATAGCAGAGAGACAGAACGAGGGGAGGAGAGGTTAGTATCAGGTCCTTCCCGGGTTGCTTGGACGATGATGATGCCAAAGTGTGCACAGATTGTCTCTTTCGCGGGGAACACGGAGGCAAAGAGAGAAGAGAATTGTCTTTGAGGGCACAGGAACAGAAATGCACGCACATACACCCTAAGACAAACGGCAAGGTTTCTGCGCTTTCACGCGCAGAAACTTATACCCGGCATGCTCACACTTAAGCATTTCCCACGATTCGATGGGCATTAGTAACTGAGCTGCCAAGCCGTCCAGCAGATCCAATCTGTGCGCACGGGGGATGAGATACACGTTTCTGTCAAACTAGCCAGAGCCACGATGCAGAACGCTTTCAGGTGTATTCTTTACCGCAGCACAAGACAAAAAAGCCTCACAGAAAAAGGGGATCTGAAGAATATTTTAAGCAAAAATAGGTAGCCTATATATGTCAGCACTTTATGTCAGGTGGCTACAACTTCTTTGGTACCATTTTAACAGCTGCCAATAGTAGCTCTCTTGTAGCAGCAAGTAGCTAAGCCTGTAAATCTAGAATGTGCAGGGAAAGCTGGAGTTCTGCCCCAGTGAGTATGTGTAAAACCCCAAAGCAATAACAACGGAATTCAATTACCATTAGCTCACAGGCAATTTCTTAACATATGCAATCTTATCTAAAAATAATACATATGTGTGCGTGTGCTTATTAAAACTGACAGCTCATCGGTATTAGCTAACTAATAGCGTAATTCTTTGGAAAATACTCTTCCCTGCATAGCAAACATTTCCATTTTTACAATATTTTTAATTACTAAAGAAAACTTCTACTTTTTCACAGAATAACTATCTAGTAGAGATTTCAGTTTGAAGTACAGGCAATTAAGGACCTCTTTTCAGGTCTGAGCCACAACCCAAAGACCAAGATCAATGGCTGCATTTCTGTTCATGGTGTTTCAATAGTTCCCTAAGCACTTGTGAGTAGGTTCCCCTACCGCTTTTTAGAATCGATCTGGAGGACTAGAAAACAAAAAGAAAAGCTGTCCCAGAACAGCAGCAACATGTCATTTCGCTAAAACAAACTCTGTTTGCTTCCCTACGTTTCTCCACACGACACAACTTGACGGTTGGCAAGTTTGTCCTTCTTTCACCTACAGCCTTTTTCTCTATTACCTTATGCAACCTTTCTCTGGTCTCACCGGTCCTCATTTTTCCCACTGCGATCTCGTCGTTCCGGAAAACGGGAAGACTGTCTTTCATGCAACTTCTTCCAGTAGTGTTTTAGCATCAAGTTCCCAGGCAGAGGATGTGGGGGAGTGAGAAGGTGGGAGGGCTTGGAACGTAGGAAAAAAAAAACCTAAATTACATCACAGGAGTGTCACGGAATAAACAGAATGTCATGGCAATTTTGGTCAGCATCCACTACATCTTACAGACTCTGACAAGACCGTGCACGTGTCTTTGCGTGACCGGTACCTTCTGCCCGTGTAACACGTGCAGGTGTACCCATGTGCATTCAGAAGCCGAAGCACGAGCTGAGAAATCCTCACCTGATAATAAGTTCTTTCTAGACTTGTGTTAAGGCATGCTCATTTCAGACCCCAGAAAACACAATCTACTAAAACGTACTAATCTAAAAGCAAAGCAACCCACTGGAACTTATGCAACAAGGATTTAAAGAGGTGCCTTAGGCGTACAAAGATTTTGGATAGTTTAAATGTCAGAAGCCCATTCTAAAACGGGATCAGCTGAGTGCACGGGTACAATCGCTGCTCAGATGAAGTTTTACAGTCTGACTGCATGTGAAATTACAATTTTTTAGCAACTAAGGAAGGATCAACATTCTAAATATAAAACGTGAGTTATGTTCTTAGTGACTTATCTTGGTCATTAGTTCTAATTTGCAAAGCTTATTTAAAACAGTTGAAGATAACAATCACTCCGAGCAGGCTAACAGCCAAGAAGCCTCAGTTGTTTCTTATAACTGACAGGTAACTTTTCTGTCGTTCTCGCTTGTACCAGGAATTATCTTAACATCGAAATCGCGGTGGCAGAAGGTAACAGCGTACGCACGAGGCGCGCGTCTGCAGACGTACGTGCGATCGCATACACCCAAGGGCTGCGACAGGAGCAGCCATTCCCTGATTTGTGAAAGGTATTCAGCTCCTTTGGCCCCGTTCGCTCACCACAAGAAGGACTAACAGTCTCCGTTACACCTAAGGATGCCAAGCCCTGTAAAGGGTAACATTTAAGAGACAACAGTCGCTGCCATGGCTGCAAACTTTGTTTTCTCAATACCGATCTCGGGTATCTGAGACCTGGTCATCCTCTCCTTAGCAATCACTATCCGATCATATGTCTGACAGCGTTCCACGGGCAGTTCCAATTCTTTCCAGATCAGAGTTCTAGCTTTTCACGGCATAAAGCAACCCGATACTGTGGGCAGCTCCAGCTTACACAAGACTGCCAGCCAAGGGGAAGGCCTCAGCAATAGGACATTTTTTTGTCAGCACCTGTCTCAAAGCGCTCTGTTACAGAAGAAGTGGAAAAAATCTAGAGTCATTTCACCCAAACCAGTTCCTTAATCACATCTCCTCCTTAGCACCTGCTTCACCAAGCACAGCATCTTACAATGTGGCTTATTATTTTCCACAGCACTCAGCTCACCCCATCTGGTAAAAGGTGACACCACTCAAAATTCTGAGACAGGGGCAGAGGTGGGCAAAAAGGAGAAGCAATCGCGAGACTTACGGGGATCTGGTGCACTGTGAGAGTGATTCAGGCTGAGCGTCTCACACGCAAATCTTTTACGAAGAGGATGAAAACCTGCTATTGTAGCAATTCACCTTTGGGTTTTGCATTTGAAAGGAGTAAGAAGTACTCGGCTTTGTACAGTTCCCATGTGGCTTTCTAGCACCAGGCCTAAGCTTTGCCTGTCTGCTGCTTCAGCGTGTGCCCCGACAGCCGTGCAAGGAGGAAGCCAGGGCAGCGCACCTAGCCAACCGCGTGTCTCGGCGCCCTAAGCTATGTCCATCAGCAAACAAACATTTAGGACTTCCCTGGTAGAAGTAAACCAATACAACTTCCTCAATGCTTCACCCTAAAATCAGAGAAAATATGGGGACCTTTCATAAGCTTCTGGTTTAAAACTTTCCCATGAACATCAGCACCAAATCTTTCCAGAATCCCCCTGCCCCCATTCCTCGTGATGGGTTTAGAAAGGCGGTGTTTGCTTCCATAATCTGCGTAATTGTGGCAGTTCCTTTACCCATATCCTGTACTGCTTGGTACAGCTCGGAAGTTTTGCTGCAAAATAACTTTGCAAGTAATACCCAGAAGCGCTGAGACGCAGAGCAGAATAGCAGGCACTTGACAAGTGTTATCCCGAAACCAGTGGAATACACAATGCCTAGTTTCCTACCCTGCTATCGTATTCCTAATGAGCTTCTTCCAGCGTAGACAAGCACCGGGCTGCCCGCAGCACCAGCGGGCAGTCTGTGTCATGGGCAGCAGCAGTATGCCTCTTTCTACGTGGGAGCTTGCATTCCTGTTACCTGCAAACCAGAAGCTATGTCAATGGCATTAACCGGTAGTACTTAGTACCGGTAGTCAGGACCTGAAGCTTACCTTTTTTTAGAGTACATGCAGACTAAACTAGGCTCTCCTTTGAGAGATCTTCAAAGACTTCCTAAGATTCAGAAAGCTCACAGGCAGTTAACGGGCCTGGCTCACACAACTAAGGAACGTGCAACTTTGCTCCGAAGGTTTTTAGCAGTCAACAGAAATAGCGCTCGGTAAAGGTCAGCAACTCATCTTTCTAGACCTAATAACAATAACGGGGCCAGCAAGGTTGTTCCATGATGACACCCACGGTGATTTATGACCTACGGGAGCACATAAAATGCGGTAATGCTAGTTGCAGCTCGGAGGGGTTAACAAAACCTGCAGCTTAGGGTAGGGAAGGCTATTCTGCCCCTGCTAGCTAGTTTCCGTGTGGCTTTTAGTAAGCTCCTTCTCCCACAGAGAACTGAGATCCAGTGAAACCAAAGAGTTTGGCAACAAAATTGTGAAAAGACCAGGAAGCTCAGCTTTCAATCATTACTTGCAGCTACACTTTTACGGCCTGCAGGCAATTCTTTTTTCACGTGTATTTTGTTGGCTGGGAAGAAGAGAAGATGACAAAATTGACAACCCGTGGACCGAATAACTCGCTTGGGGGAAATGCAGGGCAGAGCTGCACGCTGGAAGGACTGCTTTCTAATTTTGTGCCACAGATGGACAGATGGGAAACTACTCCCGACAGCTGAACGCAACGTGCATTCATTACTTGCAGCTTTCCCTAAGTAAGCGTGACACTGTAGCATCGAGAGCGAACACCGCGTTGAAGAATTACCTCCTATAGGTCAAATTACAAAAGGGTGAGGGGGGCAGAAAAAAGACCAAAAAACCCCAACCGAACTCTCCTCCTGTCTATGCAAGGTAGACCCATTAATGGGACTAGAGTCTACGAGAGACTGAAATAACAAGTGAGTGAATTCATCCTCTGCACTTCATCAGCACAGCTGCAGAACTGACACGCACAGAAACAGAACTAAAGGAAAAACAGCAGCACTGACAGCCTTGATAATAAAAGGATAAACTTGCCAGCTGTCACCAGCTGTCTTCCTACAACCCAAGTAACTGTCACTGAATCCTCTCTGGAGATGGCACACGCTCCACAGATAGCCTTGTCAGTCACACTGTGTTTCTAAGGGTAAGCTCAGCCTTCGACCCTGTCACAATTCTTCTAAGAAAGGCAATAACTGGCTCCAAATGAAGGTTCCCTCCTTTAGTTAATGGAGACGCTAACTAAAGGCGCAACGCAGAAAAGCCTCTGTGGGAAGGATCCTTTGCTCACGCAACAAACTTGAGCAGGTGTTTCTTGTGGGAATCTGGCAGTCAAGACACAGATACACTGAAGATACACTGAAAAAGCTCTTGGAAAAATGGGATTTAACAGCCCCATTAAGACTGACCCGTACCAAAATAGGCCACTGACAGCTAAAGGGACAGCAAGCGAGAGCCTGCAAAACCCTTCCAGTGTCCAAGAGACAGCACAAGCTAAATACTACCGAACCTAGATTCCACGGACTCTGTCCGAAGCCAAGGCACAGCACGGAGAGAAGTCAAGAACGGTGCGTCAGGGATCAGAAAAAGCAGTACTTCCTTCTGCAGCAGCTCCTAAGGCCACTTCCACACTGGCATAACCTAGTTTTGCTCCCAGGAAAGGTTACCGTAGCCACAGCAGCTGCGTGGAAATGACAGTTACTCGGCTTTAAAAGAAAAATCTCCTCCCCAAGTATTTCGTTGTACAGCTCAAGCACTTTATACAACCCCACAGAACTACGGACATTAAGACCTCCCAAGGTGGGTCAGAGCCTCTTAATCCAGACCTACGACCCATAAAATAACCGTAATTGTTACGTTCAACGCAATACAAGACAAAGAAAGCAGCCGAGGAACACAGCTAAACCAACAGTGCGACCCAGCCTCACTCACCCCGTGCAGCTACCGCAGCTCCGGCATCACCCCTGGAGCCTGTCCCGTGGCCCCGAGGGATACCGTCCCAAACAGAGAGCAATCAGCTTTCTTCAACAGGGCTGTCCCCAGTGAGGAGCCTCCAAGCAGCGGGGAAGAGAGTCATCTCGTCAGTGGGGAAGCTGGCCTCTTCCTTCGGGGATTAAATCCACGCCACGTGCCTTTATGTGCAAAAACATTTGTGAGTTCAAGGACACTACCGATACTCCACATCAAACCCAGAGAAAAGCCAAATTTGTTGCCGGTATGGAAAAGCTGATGAAGAATTTCACTCAATGGAGCGTGTCTTGTTTCTGAATTGCTCGCTTACTAGTTACCGACTGGGCTTTCTCGGGTAAGATGATGAACTGCCGCAGAAATGGGAAAACGTGGGCCTGAAGAGCTCATGACAGAGTGCAAAACTCATTGAACACTGTTTCTGGAAGGCATCCACGTCATTATTTAAAGATATGGCTCAAATAAAGAGCAATACTAATAAAGCCCACAGATAAAAAACCTGGGGTGTCCGTGTTGGGCATTTTTCTTCCAAAAAACTCAACTACCCAAAGTATGGTTCTGTTATTCAGGTGAGTTCAGCCTGCCAGCTTCCGTGGAAAAGAAATCAAGTCAGTCTACACTCTAAGATATAAAGAGCAGTTAAATCTATTAAGGAGGTGGGACACACAGTATCATTTTCCCACGGAACCTCGGCCACAGGAGCAGCTTCTCTCTGCACCGCACGGCCCCAGGACCGTCCGAGGGAATTGGAACAGCCATCCCACTCCGAGAAACAGAGCTCAGCCCATCCTATACAAAGTTGGCATCACAGCCAACACGGAATGCAGCACGAGCTTTATTCCATGAAACATGATCTCAGAGAGTCTCAAGCCCTGGAACAAACTTGTCCCGCACAGCAGTTGAGGCCCAGGTATCAGTGCTAAAAGGACAGACGTCCCCCTGTGGAAACCATCCGACCCGGGTGACCCCTGCGCTGCACTCACCCCCTCCGGCCACTCACCTGGACGCACCGTTTGCTTGTTCTCAGCGTTGCTGCCCGAGCCAAGGGGATTTTCCCCATCCACGGCTCAGGAAAGCTCGTTCCTGGTGCAATTGTCCCTGCCAGGGCAGGAATAGGGCAGCCCAAGGAGCGCGACCGCCGTGTTCTGCGCCGCGGGGCGCCCTCTGGCGGACACGGGGGTGGGCGGCGGCAGAGCGGCAGCCCCCGGTGCCGCACTTGTCCCGGGGCCCCGCCCCCGCGGGTACCGCCCGCAGCTCCCGCTCCATCGTCCCCACAG